>JAJOOH010015446.1:0-15223 GCA_029582605.1 Solanum gracilifrons
AATCTTTCTCTTCAAATAAGCGGCGCAGGCACTGAGTCATACAAAGCACCATATTAAATATTTATCAACAAATCTCTTGTCAGAATGATCATTTTTTACGTGCAAAAATTCTCACACCTGAATAAACCGAGACCAAAAGGGAATAATTGCAACGACTATGTATAAGATCTGATAAACATTGCTGTCTTGACATTTGTTTGATCTTGTTTTGAAGTTGCCCCACACATAGTAGCACACATAGAATTGCAAACTCCTAATTGCTTGAACCTGAAATACAACAGCACAGTGTGGTTTTTTGCGATAAGCACAGGACAATTTGCACATTATACTGACTGAATCATCAACATTTTGGTATAATGTAGAAGTTACCCATATAGAAAAAGGCTGAGTGTCAAACCTGGCTGGTAAGTTGATCTGCCAAGATGAAATCTGGTAGAGTAACCTGTAAATTGATGTGCAACTAGTTAGTCCTGCGATACTAAAGTATGTGAATCTGTATATCTCTTAAACAAACTGCTGGTACCTTATAGAGGGGAGCGCATAGGCAGTGCCAGGCAGTTCTTAGAAAGAAGAAACGACTTGAACGATATAAAATGTTCAGAGGACAAAAAGTTATTAGAAGAAGAACCTGAAAAAAGAAGAAGATTTAAGATCATTAAGGGGTTCAATTTTTTGTATAGATCAGTAGTAGAATGATAGTAGAAGGAAAACTAATGTTTCTAAACTTACAAACAGCAACACAAGTGGGATCAGCTCTTTCACTGTCTCATAGCTTCCTGTTTTAGGGTCCATATCCATATCCAGGTGGAAGAGTGAAGCAGCCAATGCAAGAACTGAAAGACCAGAAGCAAGGAGGAAAACTTGTTTGTAACCCAACTCTGTTCCCTGCTTGAAGCCAAATATGAAGGGATAATTGACCCGAAAACGCTTCCAGTAGTATACATTTGCCCCATACATGAGTATATGGAGGACAATGTATCCAAATAGGCTGCAATGTTAGAGCTTCATTACTCATATGTATTGCTTAAAACATGGTTTCTCTTGTAGACAAACATTAGGAAGGAATCAATATGAATTTGTAAAAGTCAGATGTTTAGTTCACCTATAGAGTGGAAATATGTTATTCATATACTTATCACGATCCTTATGCTCTAGAAGGTGCTGTGCACGTATCGCTACAACAATAGCTGCCACTAATGCTATTGAGCAGCCAGAGAACAAACCTGTTGGTGAAAAGTATATCAGTTACTAAAACGAACATATGGTTATGATGCAGTATACAAACTTTTGTTAAGCACTTATCCTGGATGAAGATGATTTATTTAAAATTTTATTTTGCATTACTTAGTTCAAACTGAATGCAATAGCTTCAGTTGAACCAGCAGAATCCGTCCTCGGCCTTTGATTACATAGGAAGAGAGTGTTGATGCTAATAAAGATGTATGCTTACCCATGAAAAATGTTACTCGGTGCGTTTCTCTTTTAGCTTGTGGTCTTAAATGTTTCATTCCTTTCCTTCGATTGCCATTGAAAAAATGTTTTACGAACGTTACTTCCACTCTTTCTATGAGCTTGTTAACCTAAGGAAAAGCAAAGACTGATGAGAAGTTCAAACTTCAAATTATAGTTGCAAGTGGAATAATAGAAGGAAATATACCTCATCTGAGTTACCAAGATCAGATTTATCAAGCATATCTGAGTATGATTTAGAAGCTTTCCTTGAAGTAGTCTGTATCAGTAAATTGCAGTGTTAAAAGGCAAAACTAAAAATTTCTACTTTCTATTGCCAAATAGTTATCGAAAACTTCAGTGTAGTACCTTATCATACTTCTTCATGATCTTGGAGAACGCCAACACATTTAATAAACTAATACAATAAGTAGCAAAATGTTAGTTAAATCGAACACCAAAACAACTACAAGTGGGAGAAAAAAATTGCACCATTACCGGTAGCTTTTCAGAAGTCTAAGCTTTTTATAGAACTCAACAAAAGCAGTTTTCATTTGTTCTTCAGCTTTTTTGAGCTCATCTTTGCTGAATTTTAAGTTTGCTTTTGAAGTCCTGATCACATTTTTGAAAGTCGATATAGGTGTTGCAGGATCAATATTGATTTTTACATTGTCCAAAATCTCTATTGGAGCAGGCCTAAAACGCATGAGATTCCTCTTTTCTTTATCTCTATTCCCTGATGTTGATTCCTCTTCCAGTATTTCTTCACCAGTCATCTCAACTTCTTGAATTGCCTCCATATGTGACCCACCTGTATTGAGGTTAAACACAAATCCAAACTAATTACATATAGGTCACACATGGAATCAGTATTTGAGAAATTGGACTAACCTGGACTTGTTATATGAGTAGGAACTACTGATCCTGGAGACAAAGTACTATCATCATCCATCATCACTTGGTCACTAGGCATTCCAATTGAAGGTTTATCAACCCTAATTCTTAGAGCAATAAGTGCATCCATTTGTTTACTCAACTCATCAGCTTCATCCTTCACTTCCTCTACTTTTTTCTTGTAAAAAGCTATCACCTTGTTGAATTCATCATCAAGTCTTCTAAAGAAAACCATCTCATATTCTCCACCTTGTTCAGATGACATAAGAAACATAGTTTGATGGTGTCCTTGTGACCCTTCTTGTTGCAGTGAACTTACTAAAATAACTTCTTCATCTTCATTGTCAGTTCTACCTGGTGAACCTTTGAAACTGAATCTACTTTGTAAACCACTAAAAGCTCTGTACATAGATAACCTTCTCTTTAATGAGCCTTTTGGTGTGGCTGCAACTTCAGGTAATGGTGCATTTTTCTTCTTGAAACAAGATACGTCTTTCAACACACCTTTTAGATAATTATAATCCATATAGGCTTCTTGCCATTCAGGTACCATTTGGGATGTAAATTCTTTCCCAAATTTCATCTTTATCAAAACTGTTTGGTTTTTCTTTAAGATAAAAAAAAAAAAAGTGGGGGTTTTCTCTGTTTTTACCAAGAATGAAAAAGATTGGAGTATATATAAAAATGTTGGGTTTGGGGTTGTAGCCGTCAGTGAAGAAAAGGTCAAGAATCAAGTTGGTCTCCAAAACTAGTAAGGTTCCAAGAATGTCGTGGAAAAAGGTCAAGATTCAACCGCTTTTCTTTTTTATTTTCCTGATTAGTTTTGGGATTTCGGAGCTTGAAATATTGTTTAACAATGGCAGCAGCAGCAACCCAGAAAGTCACTGAACTGTGGGGCTGTGTCAGAGGTGGCCTCGCCTCTTCACAACAACAATGGGCAGAGCCACACGTTACAATGGTTGCCAATTTTGAACTATTCACTAATTGACTGCCCCATTAACAACTAAATCACATTTAAGATTTCTAACTTTACTATTTCTATCGTACCTTATTTATTTTCGTTCCATTACTCTCATCGTTTCAATTTGATTTGACGTGAAGTTTAATAAAGTAAAAATTATTTTAGAATATACTAAAATATTATTTGATATTATGCTACATGCCATGAAAAATTAAAATTTAAAAGGGAGAGAAATCAAGTAATTTTTTTAATGCACGTATAAAATCTTAATTAAAGGTGGTTGGCTAGTTTGTGTCCTAGCTGCTCTACTTAGATAGAAAAGGAAAATATATTATAGTACTTAAAATTTTTTGCCTTTATTGAAATGTCAACTTAATTTTTCATTATTTTCATTCATTTTATTGTACACGAGATCATTTCATGTTTACTGGATCACACCAACTTCAACAACCTTTACTTTACTTCCTCCCCTATATATTAAAGAGTGCTTTTAACTTCAATTTAACAAGAGTTTTCCTTTAATTAATAAAAATAATACTAATAGTTTTTTAGCTACGTAACAAAAAAAACTCAAATATGAGTAATAAATTTAGAAGAAAACAAATAATGCCTTTGTTGTTGATGATTAAAAACGTCATTAACTTTGGATTAAAATAAAAAATTAGTACGTGAAGTAGTAGTTTTCAAATTATATAAATGATGACTAAAAGACAAAAACCATCCAAATAGACAAGTTTGTAGATATTGTATAATATTGAAGCAGTGTGTCATCAAATCTCTGTCAAAAGATCCAATTGGATAAGAATGTACCATTTACCAAACTTTCTTCTTTCTTTCACCATTACCCAAAGTTGTTGACATTTTTTTTTTAATTCCATAATAATTTGCTATCGTTGTAAACCTTTATTTTTTTGGCGAGAACGACTTCACTCTGTAATAGCGTACAAATCACAAGGGATGCATTTGTTATTCTAATTTTAATAATCTCAACCGGTCCTTGATTATCAAACCAAAAGAGTTATTTTTTCAATTACCATTTTTGTTAAGTGATATTCAATTGTGATTTTCTTTCCTAGAATTAATTAAAAATTAGTCTGGGCTTCCCATAGGCCGTATGCTTGAGCAATGTCCGATTTCTAGATATGTATGGATGATAGTGTATTCATTGTAAAATACTGGTTTTATGTGATAAAGTAAATTCAGACAAAATATTAGTATATAAAATAATCTTTCATTTTATGTGAAGATTATTTTATGTTTTATTCCAACCAGATGTCACCTAGAAATGCTGGAACTTGAAAGTCTTAACAGTGAAAGAAGAAGGTTGATGAACAAACATGACCCTTTTCCTATATATATTCTAATGACTTTTTTTTAGACGTTTTCTAAAAGGTCCTCACAAAAATGTATTTAAAATACTTAATAAGAATATAATAGGTACGTAAAATGAAATACATGATGTAACGTTTCACAATCCATGTCATGATTTGAGTTTTTAATTCTTTTATTTGTTATATGCATATACAATTCAAGTAAAAAATAAATAAACCTAACTAAACCAAAAGATTAACTTTATATCCACATCGACTCTAACAGTGACAGCATACACAAGTGTTGATTGATACATTTACCATAAGGTCAAAGTAAATGATGTAGTATTCAATTAATTTTTTTAGACTTTTATTCTCCAAAAGTTCTTTCAAAGATATCGATTGAGAGTAATAGATGTGTGTATATAAAATAATTCCACAATATGACATAGTATGACTCGTATATAAATAGATTTAGCTATAAGCTACAAAGTAGAATTAATTTCATGAGATTGAAAGGTCCCCTACACATCAATTATGCTCTTAAATTATATATTGTATTTATTGTTGTATCACTATCACTATACTAGGTCCTCCTGGCAAATTTTTATTGCGTCTTCTTGCAAATTGTTGCACCATGGACCTGTTTGGGTGTGCGTGTCTTTCTTCTTCTTTTTTTTTTTTTGGGTGGGTGGGGGGGGGGGGTCTTTTAAAATAAAAAATATGATTGGTTATGTATTGTAGTTAATTTTTCACTTTGACTTAAAATTGAGATCTTCGAAGTTTGAAAATTGATTTTAACCATTGGTCGTAAATTTAAAAATTTAGGTAAAATTTATTTTCTAGTTAATGTTAAAATGATTTCATGTGACAATAAATAGAAAAAATGACTTTTATATGATAAACTTAAATATGATGACTTTTATATGGTATTTACGAATTACAGATTTTTTTTATTTTTTTTAATAATTCTGACTTTTATGTAACAAAATATATTACATAAAAATAACATTCGCATGATAAATAAAGCTGAATAACTATCGATTAAGATATACTCAATTTTACAAGATGTGTACTTTTTTTTTTTTACATATGTACATTCACTTTTGGTCTTCTTCTAACGAGAGAGAGTTGCTCGAAGGTATGCACCCCTCACTTCCAACCAGGGGCGGACCCACGTTGTATCCAAGGGGTTCACCCGAACCCCCTCGGCAAAAAATTACACGGTATATATAAGGTAATTTTTTTGTATTTCTGTAGATATATATATTTTGAACCCCCTAAATAACAAAGAGAAACTGATGGCGCAGTGACAAGTACCCCCAAAATTATGTTGTATGTCACCGGTTCAAATCCCACTAATAGCGTTTTATTTATTTTTTATTCAGTTTCAGTTTTTTTTAGTTTTTTTTTTTTTATATTTTCAGTTCTGTTTTTCAAGTGTTTTTAGTTTTTTTTTTTACTTTAAAAAATGTGCTAAAAGTTTGATTTTAAACCTGTAGGAATTCAAGGTTTCCATTTCTTAAGACTTATTTCACGTTTATACTTTTATTTTTCGAATCCCCTGAACGAAAATCCTGGGTCCGCCACTGCTTCCAACCCAAAGATTGCGAGTTCGAGCCACCAAGGGAGCAAAAGGGATAAGAGCTCCTAGGGAGTTTTAAAAAAAAAAAAACTTTTGGTCTTCTTCTTGATCAAAGGTTAATAATTCCATCTAGCTTTTATCATCATTATTGTGTTTCTTCTATTATTTCATTCGAATAATCAAAGTGATATTTTATTTGTGGACCAAGTTGTAATTGGAATATATATAACATGAGAGAATCAAACAATATGACAAAGACCACACAATAAAATGGATAGTCAAATTCACGAGAAAATCAAAACAACGTGTTATAGACCAATACTCCTAGGGAGTTTAAAAAAAAAACAAAAAAACTTTTGGTCTTCTTCTTGATCAAAGGTTAATAATTCTTCATCTAACTTTTATCATTATTATTGTGTTTCTTCTATTATGTCATTCGAATAATCAAAGTGATATTTTATTTGTGGACCAAGTTGTAATTGGATATATATAACATGAGAGAATCAAACAATATGACAAAAACCACACAATAAAATGGACAGTCAAATTCACAAGAAAATCAAAACAACGTGTTATAGACCAATACTCCATATTAGCTACTTCATGCTTTTCCATCGTTATATATAGAACTAATTCCTTCTAATTTTTCGTCCATCTAAAAGCTTATAAATGATCTTTGACAATATCAAATTAATCAAAAAGATATTTACAAACAACTTATTTCATAAAAAATGGAATTTATAATTTGAAAATAATACAGGTTAAATACTATGACAAATAAAAACGATATGATAATACTATAATATTTTTTTACAATATCGATATACTTTATGTATAAAATTCATATGGCTTTATTAGACAAATAATTTCCTTTGCCTCGGTCTATGTTTTTGGTGGGCTGCTCTATGTACTTAAGAAAAGAACATAGCAAGAAAATAAGCGCGTAATTGTCGTTTGATTTGACTTTAGACGTATTATTTTGTTGGGATTTATGCAGTTGTGATGATTGACAAAGAAAGACGAAACACGTCAATCAATATGGTCCAAAGGTGCACTGTCATGAGTAGTTAAATTCGAGAAAACTTTTAGAATGAACAAAGACAAGAGTACAAAAATAAAGGAATGGATAATGTTAATTTTGTGAGAAAACCCAAGGAAATAAACATCTGATGAATTGAAGAGAAAGAATCAATGAGTTTGATTTGAAGAAGGAGTCTAAAGAGGCAAGGAGTTTTAATTGAACAAGGAGTCTTACTTAAAGTAGAACTCTTCAAGTTACTGCTGAATTGAAGTGTTGGAGTTTGACTACAATACAAAAGAATCAATGAATGTAATTTGAAGAAGGAGTTTGAATTGAATAATGAGTCTTACTTGAAGTAGAACTCTAAGTCAAGAGAGTTCAAGTCAATGAGGAGTTTGAAGTAAACAATAATTCTATGAAGAATTGTGCTTAAATAGAGGCGAAGTCGTCCAGAATACTTGTGCACTTACAGAGCAAAAAGAGCAATTGAGAAATTGACTTCACAAGTGCTACCGGCGAACTGAAGGAACACATCTAAGAACCTAATCCTTCTACAGAGTTTATGTATTAGGAGTTTTTCTTTGTGATTGAGTCTTGATGTAATCTTAGTTCAGTGAGTTATAAACTGAATTAGAAGTGTTGTCTTCAGGTTGTGATAACTCGAAGAGTTGGGAACACATACCTTGGGAGGTTTGTGTTGAAGGTTAGGAATTAGAGTTAGTTCCTAGGATTACAAGAATTGTAATCTAAATCCATAATGATGCAAGTCTACAGATATTACAAGTCAGTTAGTGGAGGGATTCATTAGTTAGTTACAATTCTGTTATTCTGTTATAACAGCCAGTGTAGCAGTTGAATTTTAGTTGTGGAATATATCCATATATACAATGTAAAGGATTGGAGTTTAAGGCATGGAGTGATAAATACATTTCTCTTTCTTCTAAACTTCTCTTTCTAATATCTCAGCTGCAAGCTCTGAATTAGCATCTCAGTTCTTCAAGTTCAAAGCTCCTAGAATTGTTCTTCGTAGTTGATGCTTAATTGACTGCCATTGTGCATCACATAACTTGAAGTTAAGGTAGGTTGCAAAGTTTGTAATCTATCTTTTGTGGAGGCTCAATGATTTAGTGAAGTTGGAGTTAAATCCTGTTGGGGTACAGGTCGTGGTTTTTTACACCTTTTGAGCCGGGTGTTTTCCACGTAAAATATTGTGATTTTACTTACTGTCCTTACTACTTTGTTGGAACACGTTAGACAACCTGTTTCACACTTAGGCGAAAAGTTAAAATCAGTAAATTACTAGGTCGTGCATACTAACATATTCTAAACTGTATTGTATTAGAGGACTAATTCCATTCAAATATTCATGTGTTCTAACAAAGAAAAGTGATTAATATAAGGTCAACGTTGGAGCTAAAGGTTCAGAAATCGATTTGGTCAAATCCAATATCATTTATTCAAACAATGTGTTTATGTTAATAAAACTCATTCAACTTTCAATTATTAATGATTGAACCGTCGTTCTAAAATCTTGTACTTTTCTTGGGCCGTTTGTTCAACATTTCAAAATGCATATCGACTGTCGTACCCAACAAAAAAGAAACAAAGAAATTAGGTGTACTGATGATCCTCTTTGTACACAGATATTTTCCCACCATCTTTTCATCTTTAATTTTAAATTTAGAAGAAACCATTTACAAAATTCTAGTATTTTATTACTTCCTCCGTCTCACAACAAAATGACCTGGTTTGACTTGGCACGGAGTTTAAGTAAATAAAGAAGACTTTTGAATTTTGTGGTCCTAAATTAAAATTATGTCAAATGTACAAAATTGCCTTTAATCTTGTGGTCTTAAACATGCCACGTGGAAAGCAAAAAGTAAAATGTTACCAAAAAAGGAAATAAGTCATTCTTTTTTAAACTGACTAAAAAGGAAAGGAGGTCATTCTTTGTGAAACGGAGGGAGTACTTCATTTAGAATATATATAATTAAAATAATAAAGATGTGCTCTTTCTAATAACTTAAGCTTTTCGATGAGATGATCACATACTTCAACATGGTATTAGAACAGACATAGGTTCTGAGATCGATTCTCTCCGCCATCAATATCAAACGAATTTTCACGTGCTTGACCCATGAAAAAAGAACCAGACTCACATGTAAGGGGGCGTGTTGAGATTCAAGAAGAAAAATTACCTATTATAATATCAAAAGAATTTTCACGCAAGGGGGCGTGTTGAGATTCGAGAATATAATTAGGAAAAAATGACCTATTATAATATTAAAAGAATTTTAAAAAAAAAATCCGGCTCACACGTAAGGGAAACAAACATAAGGGCGTGTTGAGATTCTAGAATATAATTAGAAAAATTACCTATTATAACTTCACCCGCCTAATTCTTAACTTTTTTTAAAATTATCTAGAAAACAATTATTTTTCTTTATTATCGGTTTATTTAAAGAAGAAGTGGTGAAAATTTATTTCCTGTTAACAAGGATTAGCAATTTCTTATTAGATGTTAAGTGTAGATTTTCTGGTCTGTTCTCAATTCTATTATTCAATTTTTTCATATAGAAAAAGAGTATATATGTCTTTACTGATTAAATAAATACTATGTATTCATTTGTCATATACGACGACGTATTCACTTACGTTTGATTGGAGAGTTTGAGAATTTTGAAACTCTTTTGATATCGATGAAGAAAGCTGAGCGGATATTGATTTGGCGTTGAATCAAAGAATTTTTGCGAAAAGGTGCAATTGAAGTATAGTCAAGCACGAACGATGAATTTATTTTCATGAGCACATAATGTTTTTAAGAATTACATTAAGGATTAGGCTGTAGCAGTAGATCTTCACTGTTGTCATTTTCTTTTTGTCCTATACCTTAATTCACTCTATAATTTCATTAACAAAACTAACTATATTATATGAATGAATCAAACAACTACTCTGGCTGATTACTTTGATTTTCATTCTACATACTCTTGTCTTCGTCGTAGTTGAAAGGCAGGGGTACAGACTTGGAGGCACGATATTTCCCAACGTTATTTAAGTGTTCATTTTCCAACCTGAACAGCACAAAAACGCACTACTGTTAGAGAAAAGGAGTAGTATTTTCTACAAATGTATTTAGTTACTAATTCCAGTTTTAGGTGATATATATATATATAATGAATGCATCCATCTGACCTGAAAAAGTTCCACATGCCTCGGCGAAGGATTTCCAAACAGGCAACAATTGCAATTAATGCTCTCCTATGCAAAAAAGGCAGTTCTTGGATATCTAGAACCAACTGCATCCATACTAGTCTCAGAATAATGTTAAGAACCTGCAATATTTACACTCAAATAATCAAAAACATCCGCTGCAAGTTATTTTTATAGTTGTTGATTTTTGAAACCCTACTTACAATGGCAACAAAGTAGACAATCTTGTATGGCACAAGTAGCTTGTCTCTCAACCAGGGGTTTTTGGAATTCCTTTGCAATAAACCCCAATCTACGACAAGGTCCCAATAAGTGTTTGCAACTGTAGTAATTCCTGAAGTTGATGCTGCCATTACTCTCCAAAAGGTTCCTTTCTTCTGATCATATAGTGTCCTCATTACAAGAGCAACAATTGTTGATAAATATTTGAGGCTATTAAACCCCTGCATCGAATCTTTCTCTTCAAATAAGCGACGAAGACACTGTATATCATGAAGTCATTCAAAGCATCATATTAAATATTTGTCAAGATAACTATTATATTGTTAGAGTTTAAAAATTCTCAAACCTGAATAAACCGAGACCAAAAGGGAATAATTGCGAGGAATATGTATAAGATTGGGTAAATTTTGCTCTCTTGACATGTATTTGATCTTTCTCTGAAGTTGCCCCACCCATAGTAGCAGACATAGAATTGTAAACTCCTAATTGCCTGAACCTGAAATGCAAGACCTCATTAAACTTAAGTTATTCAAAATTTGCACATTACACTGACTGAATTGTCAACTTCTTGGATCCTCTTTTTGTATAACATAGAAGTTCAAGTGTCAAACCTGGCTAGTAAGTTGATCTGCCAAGAAAAAATCTGGTAGAGTAACCTGCAAAATGATGTGAGACATTTTACTATCTATGTAAGTTCTGTTATATTAATGTGTGTGAATCTGTATATCTCTTAAACAAACTGCTGGTACCTTATAAAGGGGAGCCAACAGACAGCGCCAGACACATCTTATAAAGAAGAAACGACTTGAACGATATATGATGTTCAGAGGAAAAAAAGTTATTAGAAGCAGAACCTGAAAAAAGATTTGTTCAAAATTTGAAACATGTTGTATAGTCTATAGAATAATTGTTGAATGTAAGTAAAAGAAGAAGTAATGTTTTTCTAGACTTACAATCACCAGGGCAAGTGGGGTCAGCTCAGTCACTGTCTGGAAACTTCGTGTTTCCGGATCAATATCCATATCCAGATGATAGAGTGCAGCAGCCAATGCAAGTAACGAAAGACCAGAAGCAAGGAGGAGAACTTGTCTGTAACCTAACTCTGTTCCCTGCTTGAAGCCAAATATGAAGGGATAATTGACTCGAAAACGCCTCCAGTAGTATATATTTGCCCCGTACATGACCATATGCAGGACAACGAATCCAAATAGGCTGCAAAGACACACCTTCATTACTCATATATATATAGTGCTGAAAACATAGGTTTTTCTTGTATATAGACAAACGGAAAGATTCAATATGACTACAAACGAAAGATGATTAGTTCACCTGTACAGTGGAAATATGTTTTCCATAAACTGTCCTCGACTCTCGTTCTCTAGAAGGTTTCCTGCACGTATCGATACAGCAATTGCTGCTACTAATGCTAATGAGCAGCCAGAGAACAAACCTGTAGGTTAAAAGTATATCAGTTACTGAAATGAACCTATGACTGATGCTAATAAGGATGCATGCTTACCAAGGAGAAATGTTACTCTATGTGTTTCTCGTTGTGCTTGTGGTCTTAAATATTTCATTCCTTTCTTTCGATTTCCATCGACAAAATGCTTTATGAAAGTGGCTTCGACTCCTTCCATGAGCTTAGAAACCTAAAACAAAAAAAGATTGATGATCAGTTCAAACTATAGTCACAAGTGGAATAATGCAGAGAGGAAAACAATTTTTGAAATTGAAGGAAAATGTACCTCATCCGAGCTACGAAGATAAGATTTTTCAATCACCTCTAAGTATGATTTAGAAGCTTTCCTTGAACTGATCTGTATCAATAAATTGCAAGGTTACTTGGCAAAACTTCGTAACTTTCTATGTCAAATAGTGATTGATAACTTCATGAGTATAGTACCTTATCATACTTCTTCATGATCTTGGAAAATGCCAACACATTTAAGGAACTGGTAAAAAATTAAAGTGGCAAAGTATGAGCTGATTTGAGCACAAAAACAGCAGTAACTCGGGTAAAAATGCAACATCACCTGTATCTTTTTAAAAGTCTCAGCTTTTGATAGAACTCAACAAAAGCCTTTTTCATTTGTTCTTCGGCTTTTCTGAGCTCTTCTTTGCTGAATGATAGGTTTGGTTTTGAAGTCATGATACATCTTAAAGTTGAGATAGGTGTTTCGGGTTCAATATTGATTTTCACATAGTCAAGAACCTCTAGTGGAGCAGGCTTAAAATCTCTTTTCCCTATTGTTGCTTCCTCTTCCAGAATTTCTTCGCTTGTCATCTCAACTTCTTGAATTGCCTCCTCTTCCAGTATTTCTTCGTTGTTCATCTCAACTTCTTGAATTGCCTCCATATGTGGTCTACCTATCTTGGAGTTAAACAAGAATTAGAACAAATTAAAGAGCAATCAAGCAAGTTTCAATAGCTAAAACATCTTTTATGATGGTTTCGAGTCACTCTACATTACTGAGGGCATGAATGACCCAAAATGGTAACTTATTTTCCCACCAAAAGACGAAACAGTAACATAATAGCCATAGGATTGGACTTACCTGGACTACTAAAATGCATAGGATCCACTGATGCTGGAGACAAAACACTATCATCATTGCTAAAAGGATCGATGATTTGGACACTTTGTGCTCCGACTGAAATCTTATCAACCTTGATTCTTAGAGCAATAAGTGCATCCATTTGTTTACTCAACTCATCAGCCTCAACCTTAACTTCCCCTACTTTTTTCTTGTAAAAAGTTAACACCTTGTTGAATTCATCATCCAATGTCCTAAAGAAAATCAGCTCACATTTTCCGCCTTCTTCACAAGACACGAGGAAGGTGGTTTCATAGTGACATTCAGATCCCTCTTGCTGCACTGAATTCACTACTATCACTTCATCTTCATGATTATTTTTCCCTTTGAAACTGTTGTATCTAATTTGTAATCCATTAAATGCTCTGTACATAGATAGCCTTCTCTTTAAGGACCCTCTTGGAGTGGCTGCAACTTCAGGTAATGGTGCATTTTTCTTGTTGAAATCCAAGATTTCCATCAAAAGACTTTTAAGATAATTATAATCCATATAGGCTTCTTGCCATTCATGGACCATTTGGGATGCATATTCTTTCCCAAATTTCATCTTTATCGTTTAAGAAAAAAATGAACTTCCTCTGCTTTATATTGTAGCCATGATTGGAGGAATGGTCAACAATCAAGTTGTTACATGGATGAGTAATGAGTTGCCAAAAATAGGAAGTTTCAAAGAATGTATTACCTAAATATGAATTAAAATTAATCTCTTCTCTTTCTCTTGATAGTTGAGGAGTTTAAAAGTTTTCACCGTCTCAATCAATATTTTAGCTAAATCTCTTTAATAATTCATTTCCTTTAAAATGAGTGGAGCTGTATGTTACATATGCACATATTAAAGGCACCCATGGCCCATGAATATTAGTGATTGTTTTATGATGGTGGTGTTTGGTCCATCTCTTATGCGCTTCACTGTCCAGTTAGTACATTCTACTCCAACCGTCTCTAATTATTTGTTCACTTTTGAATTGATATATCTATTAAAAAAATAAATTGAGTGAGTTTACTATTTTACCACTATTAATTATGAATCAGATGAATTAAAAAACTTAAAATTTTCAAAAAGTTCTACCTTTTTCAAAATAATTAATTAGGAATATAATAGGTAAAAACAAATTTCCTTTTTTGATTTGTCAAAATGGACAAGTAATTAGAAACAACTAAAAAAGAAAAAGTGGACAAGTAATTAAGAATAGAGAGATTACTCCAAATTTATCATATAAAAAATCACTTTGTCAAAGAAAAATCATCCAACTTTGTCGGTCATGTTAACTAAAAAGTAAGGTAAATATCACCTGAATTTTCATATTTTGTACTCCTAATTAGCTTAATAAAACATATTAAATGTAATAGATTAATTTAAAAGACTTTTCCTCGGATTTCTCTTTGTAATATAATGCGATTACTTCACTTGTATGATTTAGTCAGAGGCGGACCCACGTGTGATATATATATATATATTTTGAGATAGACATATTTTATTAGGCATTCAAAGATATTGAAGCCGATTTTGACTCACGTGAAGCTTAAAAATATCAAATAAAATAAGGGGATGACTAGTTCATGATGCAAAGTGAAATTTAAAATTAAATCATTACTCCACTAAGCAAACTTTATTTAAATGAGTCATTTAATTTATATTTATACGGTAATACAACAATTTTATATTTTTATGTTTAAATTTTAATAAGATTAACATACGAATCGATATTGGGTACATGCTTTAACCAACGTGTATTAGCAGTTGATGATCTTCGAATCTTGAATTCCCCCGTGAATTTAGTACGAGATTAATCTTTATCTCCTTGTTTTATGAGAGTTCCAAAGGGAAGTTTGTTAGCCGTCTTTACTGATTAATCGATCGTATACACATTCTTTTCCTTGGGTCTTGTAATTGTGGTGTTCGCTTACATAAAAATTGAAGGACGACCTTCACTTATTAAGTCATTTCATGTAAAATGTTGGAAATATATGGGA
>JAJOOH010015447.1:0-34581 GCA_029582605.1 Solanum gracilifrons
CACCCACCACCCTTGACTGCTTCAACAACTTTGAAAATACCAAAAAAAAAAAAAAAAAACTTCAAATTTCCATTTTTAAACTTTGAGAATTTTTGCAGCTTTCACCACTGGATTTTCCTTAGCAATCGCTTCACGACCAGCTGCTTTGTAATCGTAACTACAGTAATGTCGATCGGAATACCTATGCTCCGAGCAGAACACTTCCCCGCACCGGCACCGGAACGGCATCAATCCGACTTTCCTCCGGCAACCTATACCAGAACATCTGTTTGCTTCTCTTTGCCTCTTCACCCCTGTTTTTCTACCAACCAGATCCATACTTTCCGGCGATGCAGCTGATGTAGATCTCGATTGATCATCCATACTAGAAACCTTCAGATCTACTCTCTCCGTCGACGATCTATCAGAACGCTTCAGATCTGAGATAACCGCAACTGAGAGGTGCGTCGTAGGAGGCGACGGTGAAGGTACCGGTAGAGTTGGGGAGCATAGAGGGATGGATTCCGGTACCTTCAGCTCGGTTTCTTCTTTCTCTCTCTTCTGCGCCGCCATGATTGAGAGATTTCTAGAGAGAGAAAATGGAAATGAAATGGGAATTTGGGGTGTTGGGAAGTGTTTGGATGAGGAGTTTCAGACAGAGAGAAATGGGAAAAAAAGGAGAAGTATATTATAAAGGAGAAATTAGAGATAAAGTCGGTAAAAGGTCGGCCATATAGTTTATTCACGTACTTTTCTTTTTTTTGGAAAAAATAAAAATTATTATATATACATTTTAAAAATAAAATAAAAGTTCGGTGTACTTAACTTATACTCGAAAAAAAAAGTTGGATCATAACTCGTAAGCTTATGTTATGTGCGGAATTTGAATAACAAAGGTGTATTATACATGTATTTTGTGTTGTATATACAATTAAATGAAAATTCATGTATAAATTATTTTTGTGAATTCGAGATAATTACTTAAAGTACAAATACTTTTATGGTAGAATGAGAAAGTGAATTATTCGATTTGATTTGATGCATGCATCATCAAATTAATAAATAAATGTGTATTATTAAGTTTATAAGTTGTAACTATGGTTAGTTTACATAATTTTGCACATGTTAAATGAGAATTTTTAGAATGGAAAAGTGTTCATACTCCAATTGTGTCTAGATAATAGTAAAATTGAGGGCGATGAACAAAATTGAGTGCAAAGTTTGAGTGTTTTCGAGGTTCATGACTTTAGATATTACTATCATTTGAGCAAGCTTCACTTGTCGCGATTTTATATTCAGAAACCTTTTAGTTATTTGTTTCTTCTTCTTTTTGTTGTGTTTAGCCTCTTATGTTGGACTATTTATCAACTTTGTTTCAAATTGTTGACAAGAGAACTTACTAGAAGAGCAAAATGAGGTAATGCAAATAAGGATGATATTAAGTCCATACATATAAGTCGTTTGGTTCACGGGATAAGGTTGACATTAAACTTGGTGTTATGTGGGATAAATTAGTTCGAGGATTATAATCTCAAGACTTTAATCCCGAGATAATTTAGTCCATGAACCAAACGACCCCAGTCTAAATGCAATTTTTTAAACACTTCTAAAGAACATGGATATCCCTTCATAAATTTCTCTTCTCAAGGTTGCTCAACTGCAACAGTACAAAGAAAAATGTCTGAATGCAACTTTTAAACACTTCTGCTGCATTAGCATAAAAAAGGAGCTAATGACAGTTCTTTATGAAACATGTAGGGTAATGCCACTAGGTAGAAAGGTTCAAAACCAGAAATCACTATGTTGCTCGAGCTCTTCAAAAACATCGTGGGATGTGTCAGATCCTCCAAAAGTAGTACATTTCTGGAGAGTCCAAGCAACGAAATCACGGTCTTAAGTCGTGTCACAAGCATCTTATTTGCAGAAATAATTGAAGTAATCACTCTGATTAGTAATTACTTCTCAACATGATATTCAATAAACTTCAAGACATAATGAACAAGCAAAATAAGCACTTATATTTCAAATGGCTAGAAATTTTCACCTACATGGATATAGTAAGAATGTACGAAAATTAACAAGACACGAACCAGCCAAGAATCCAGATAATATCCGTCCAAACATATTCATCAACTGATTCTTTCAGCATTGTGAGATATTAACGCACTAGCTTTTTGCGAAGAGAGCGGATTATGGAAGTAAATTATTCAAAATTTGTGTTTAGAACCAAGAAGATACAGCTTTAAGCAGCAAATCAGGTACTTGATAAAGTTGAGCGCGAGTCAGCTTGTTTGAGGAAACCTTTTAATAAAGATAACAGACCCCGTCCACCTGAACAATAGTACCACAAAAACGAAAAGCAATTCAATTTTTCACATTTCAATGTATTGCTTTAAACGAACCATGTGAAAAAAAGTGACTTTACTAAAATAAAGAGAGAGTAGAAGAGAACCTTACCACATCCAGTTGATGAACTTCCTCCTCTATCTGCTATGCTATTAACAGCTAGTGACATATTCCCCAACGGACAATCGATGAAGACAAAATGAGAGTCTTTCGCTAATTCCCGACCAGTTTTGACCAATAATTTAGATTATTCAGCTCCAACTGGCTATCAGAATCTCGCCAAAATTTGATAATATGAAGGCTCTCTTCTTCAGTTGATCTTTGAAGGATAATTCGAGATGCATAACCCTTCTTTCTCATCTCAAGACATATTTCTGAGGGTTTATTAGCAGTAAGTGTGACCATAAATAACCAGCCCTTCTCTGACAAAAGATTGTCGGCAGCAGGCAGTATTTTATCAATTACGCTTCGACCATTCTCCCCTCCAGCCCACGCGGAAGTGATGCCTTCAAAACCAACTTCGTCTTCAGGCGTAGGAACATAAGGAGGGTTCACAACCAGCACATCAACCGAACCTGCCAATCGCTTCTCAAGTCCAGATGTAATATCAGTGTTTACCAACTCTGCATAGACCCCATGAGCATCCATGGTCTCACGAGTCACCCTTATTGCATGAGGGTTGATGTCTGTTGCAATATAGAATGGAACAAATCCTTCGTGTCCAAGCATAATAGCAAGTGAAGTAATAACGTAACCACTACCACAACCAATTTCCATACAAATTGAGGGTTTGTGTTGTAACAAGTTAGTTCGATCAGCTAATAAAGCATCGACCAATGCAAACGAATCATCACATGGTTCGTAAACCTCAGGATGTGAACTCACAAGTGGGATTTTCGCAATTCTTGAAAGCATCTTAGATAACTCCTGCCAAATTAAAACAATGCTCATAAGGCCTTACCAACAAAGGCTGTTGACACACCTTTCTATCATCTACCACAAATGCCCTTCCACAGGCTGCAAATGAACCAAGCCTGAGCACAGGGTCCAGTCTAGTATTGCGGCAGGGGGAGGGGGGGTGGGTTGTAGTTTTAGACTACCAGTAAGGACAACAAGACAAACAACTCCTACCTACTAACCTACTATATTATTTCATACCCTCCACAGTGTTCAGGAAAGCGAGCGCGTGAAGCGATGCGAACCCTCTAAACTTCACAGACTAGAATGCGTATGTGAGCGCTTCATCGCTTAAAGCGTGAAGCGGGGCCTTATCGCTTTTTTCCGCTTCACGCTTCCCTGAACACTGCTCCACACCTTCTATCTAAGGTCATATCCTCAATAAGCTGCAAAACTGCATCAAGTCCTTTCTACTCACCTCTCCCCAACATCCTTCAGTCTACCTCTACCTCTCCTGAATCCATCGATAACCAACCTCTACACAATTCGATACAAGCAATAATAATTTGATTCTTGATTTATGGGTCGATACAAGTTGAATAAAAAGGCAAACTTGGTATCTAATGAATATGCAAAGTTGATACCTACAACTAGAAATTCATTCATTCTTGATCTAGGGGTGTGATATCAAGTTACATTAAAAAAATAAACTTCTCACTACACGAACAAGGCGGCTCAACCCTAAAGCCACTAAACGCCCAGAAAATAAGACCCTCATATGTTCAAAAAAGGAAGCTCAAATACGAAAACATATGTTTGAACAAGAGGTAAGATTAAACGAAGAACCAAAAACACTGAGTGCACAAAAGATGAAGGATCTACATACATAAAAAGAGACAACCAGATCTGATTATGCACATATTTGATTCAATTTTAACTTATGGGTCAATAAAATTTTATTAAAAAGGCAATCTTTACATACTTGGTATATGGGTGCTCATTCAATTTGAATAAAAAAGTAATCTTTCTACTCAATCAACATACAAATTTAATACCTGTGATTTGCTGAAACCTCAAAAAAATTGGAACTTTCAGTTTTTGCTAGAAACAAAAGATTAGTAAGAATTTCAACAACAAAAAAAATAAAAATAAATCGGTTCTTTGTGCTGAGATAAAATGGCGATTGAGGAAGAAGTAGGGAACATAGTTAATTGTCATTTAGACATACTGAAGTTTAGAAAATGTTCATTTAACCCCCTAAAGTTTGGATAGTATCTTATGGGACCTTAGAACTTTAAAAAAAGTTTGGATTTAATTTTATAAAATAACTGAGCCAAGAAAAGGTGTATGAATTGTTCATGGCTTTCCATTATCTCAAAAATGTTAGTGGAACAGCAATAACCAAATATGTTTGGATTATTTTAAGTATCTAAATTATCAAGTTACTTTCTTAGTTTAGGCTATATAAACTCCTAGTTACTCTATTCTCAAATATACAAGAAAAAGAAAAAAAAAAAGATTATATAGGCTAAGAATCAAAATCTTCTAAATGGGAAGCCAAATGAAGAAACAATGGCTTCATTTTGCTTGTGCTTTGGCATTTTTCTTGATTGCCACATGCACAATGGCATATTCACCTTATTCTTATGAATCATCAGATTCAACATACAATAAAGTACCAACCACAGAAGTCAAAAGTGAAGACTTCAAGGTAACCTCAGAGTCGGAAAAGGAATATAAGATGTCATTTTTGCCGAAAAATGATTACTACAAGAAGTCATCAGTTTCAGAAGAAAACTACAAGAAGGTGTCATATGTTCCAGAAGTACCATCAATGGCTAAACCAAAATATAAAGAGTCATTTTTTCCAAAATTTGACTACTTTAAGAAGCCATCAATTCAAGAAGACGACTACAAGAAGGCGTCATATGTTCCAGAGGTACCCTCAAAGGCTAAACCAGAATATAAGGAGTCATCTTTTCCAAAATTTGACTACTTCAAGAAGCCATCAGTTTCAGATGATAGCTACAAAAAGGAGTCATATGTTCCAAAGGTACCCTCGGTGGCTAAATCAGAATACAAGGAATCATTTTTTCCAAAATTTCACTACTTAAAGAAGCCATCAGTTTCAGATGATAACTACAAAAAGGAGTCATATGTTCCAAAGGTACCCTCGATGGCTAAACCAGAATACAAGGAGTCATTTTTACCAAAATTTGACTACTTCAAGAAGCCACCAGTTTCAGAAGATAGCTACAAAAAGGAGTCATATGTTCCTAAGGTACCATCAGTTTCTAAGGAAGAATACAAGGTACCTGTTTTGCTTAAGAATGACTACTTTAAGAAGTCATCAGTACCAGAAGATAGCTATAAAAAGGTGTCATATGTTCCAAAGGTGCCCTCAGTGCCTAAAGAAGAATACAAGGTGCCTTCTTTGCCAAAAAATGATTACTATAACAAGCCATCAGTTCCAAAAGATAACTACAAAACAGTGGCATATGTTCCAAAGGTGTCCTCAGTGCCTAAAGAAGAATACAAGGTGTCTTCTTTGCCAAAGAATGATTACTACAAGAAGCCATCAATTCCAGAAGATAACTACAAAAAGGTGTCATATGTTCCAAAGGTGCCCTCACAGCCTAAAGAAGAATACAAGGTGCCTTCTTTGTCAAAGAATGACTATTACAAGAAGCCAACAGTTCCAGAAGATAACTACAAGAAGGTGTCATACGTTTTAGAGGTACCCTCAAATGCTAAACCCGAATACAAGGTGCCTTCTTTGCCAAAGAATAACTACTACAAGAAGCCATCAGTTCCTGAAGATAACAATAAAAAGGTGTCATTTGTTCCAAAGGTTCTGTCAGTGCCTAAAGAAGAATACAAGGTGCCTTCTTTTTCGGAAAACAACTACTACAAGAAGGCATCACCTTCTCCATCACCACCACCTCCATATTATTAAATTTCAATCTTTCATGTTCAACATGTTTCAAGAAAGTCCTCCAGCTCAACATATATAACTCATAGAGTTCTCATATTATGAGTTCTATCTCAAAAATTGTAATTCTTTATTTGTTTTATTTTCCTTTCCCGCTTCGAGTTGCAATTGCTTTGTTATTTAATTAAATTATATTGTATTTTGAATATTTCCGAAAGATTGTTAATTTCAATTAATTACAAGTTCTTGTTATTGAGAGTTTATTTAGTTTCATCTATTTTCTTCCAACATCTGCCAATTTCTTCACTTAAATTTTAATAGAACAACACTGGAACATAACAACCATCAGATACTTCAAAAATAGGTAACTAAAGGATTGAGTGATTCCAAGAGACAGAGTGCATTTCTAGATATATTACTCGAAAGAATTGTACAATACGTCTAATCGTAAAATGCATTTTATTTATTTTGCAGAAGTTTTGAGCTTCAAGAAGAAATTTTTTAAAGTCGGAACTTCTAAAATATGTTGAGAATCTTAAAAAATAAATCTTTAAAAGGATTTGATTGACTTAATTATCTATTTGGTGGGGTTTGATCTTAGGAAATGGAGTAATCTCTCAAAGAACACCTTTTTCCTGGAAATAATGGACCATACACTATGCAAATTTAGAATAATCTTTGTCAATATTTGAATAACAAATAATTAAGCCAAATCAAAAACACCTAAATATATTACATTCAAAACAATAGCTTCCAATTTTTCCTGTTTGTATCAAGAACTAATCAAACCTAAGATATTGTTATTCTTTGTAATGAAAAGTATGTATGGTACTCGCAAGGATAAGAGAGGACAAAGATCGATTTATCATGCCAACACTTTTTCAGTCAAATTCGTCGTATTGGACTTGTCTAGAGCAGTTTACATCTCATATATGGTTAGTAAAATATCACATATGAGTGGATTTATTCAGTATGCACCCGAAGAGTAGAACCTGTGAATTTCTCCGAAAATTTCCAAAAAAAAAAGTATTAAAAAAAAGTGAGTGTGGTTCCACGATATGGATTATAAGTACTCATGCTAATCAAGTACATATAACTAATTAATGGACACCAAATAATGAACAATATTTGTTAGGTTTACACATATCTCAAACTTTTAAAAACAAATTTAATCAAATTTTTAACATTCCAGCAAAAAAAAAAAAAAATCAAGAACAACATTCTTGGAAGTCAATAAAAAATTGGATTTAAATATTGAAAATAAGTGAGTCCAGCAAATGTGTATGAATTGTTCATGGCTTCCCATTATCTCAAAACCTTAATTAGTGGAACAGCAATAGCCAAAAAATGGCAAAATCTTTGATATGCTTTGATTATTGAATTTTGAGAGCATCCAAATCATCAAATCACCATATTAGTTATGTTATATAAACTCCTAATTCCTCCATTCTAAAACACACAAGAAAAACAAAAACAAACAAATATCTAGGCTTAAAGTCCAAATCTTCAAAATGAGAAGCCAAATGAAGAAGCAATGGCTTCAATTTGCTTGTACTTTGGCATTTTTCTTGATTGCCACATGCACTATGGCATATTCACCTTATTCTTATGAATCATCAGATTCAACATACGATAAAGTACCAACCACAGAAGTCAAAAGTGAAGACTTCAAGGTACCCTCAGAGTCAGAAAAGGAATATAAGTCGTCATTTTTGCCAAAAAATGATTACTACAAAAAGTCATTAGTTTCAGAAGATAGCTATAAGAAAGTACCATCCATTCCCGAACAGGAAAACAAGGTGCCATTCTTCCCAAAGAATAATTACTACAAGAAGCCATTAGTTTCAGAAGATAACTATAAGAAAGTACCATCCATTCCCGAACAGGAAAACAAGGTGCCATTCTTCCCAAAGAATGACTACTCCAAGAAGCCATCATTTTCAGACGATAACTACAAGAAGACATCATATGTTCCAGAGGTACCCTCAATGGCTAAACCAGAAAATAAGGACTCATTTTTTCCAAAATTTGACTACTTCAAAAAGCCATCAGTTCCAGAAGATAACTACAAGAAGGTGTCATATGTTTCAGAGGTACCCATAGTGCCTAAACCAGAATACAAGGTACCATATTTGCCAAAGAATGACTACTACAAGAAGCCATCAGCTTCAGAAGACAACTACAAAAAGGCGTCATATGTTCCAGAGGAACCCTTGATGGCTAAACCAGAATATAAGGAATCATTTTTGCCAAAATTTGACTACTTTAAGAAGCCATCAGAAGATAGCTACAAAAAGGTGTCATATGTTCCAAAGGTGCCCTCAGTGCCTAAAGAAGAATACAAGATGCCTTCTTTGCCAAAAAATGATAACTACAAGAAGCCATCAGTTCCAGAAGATAACTACAAAAAATTGCCATATGTTCCAAAGGTGCCCTCAGTGCCTAAAGAAGAATACAAGATGCCTTCTTTGCCAAAGAATGACTACAACAAGAAGCCATCAATTCCAGAAGATAACTACAAGAAGGTGTCATTTGTTCCAGAACCCTCAGTGCCTAAACCAGAATACAAGGTGTCGTCTCTGTCAAAAAATGACTACTTCAAGAAACCATCACCTTCTCTATCACCACCTTCTCCATCACCACCTCCTCCATATTATTAAATTTTAATTTTTCATGTCCAAACATGTTTCAAGGAAGTCCTTCTCCCGCTCAACATATATGAGTTAGAAGGCATGTTATCAAAATTTGTAATTCTTTATTTGTATTTTGAATATTTCCAGAGGATTGTTTATGTCAATTGAACACAAGTTCTTTTTATTAAGAGTTTATGTTGTTTTCATCTATTCTCCCAGCAATTGCCAATTTGTTCACTTACTATTAATAACAAGGAACATAACAACCATCAGATACTTAAAAAATAGGTTACTAAGGATTGGGTGATTTCAAGAGACAAGAGTAGGGTGCATTTCCAGATATATTACTCGAAAGAATCGACACAATTCGTCCAATCTATTAGAATGGGAAAGAAGAAGAAAAACGGTCTGTATTGTTATAAACATACAATTCTTGAGAGATAAAAGAAATAAAGCGAGCTAAGTAGTGAATCGTTTTAGTTAGATAAAGAGAAATCGATAGATAAATGTTACACTATTTATGATAAAATGTGCATATGATCTATATATATTGCAGAAGTTTTGAGCTCAAAATATGAAACTTTTTAAATCCAGAACTTCTAAAATAATATTTTGAGAAATTTTAAAAAATAATTTCATTGACTCAAATACTATCTTTTTGGTAGGGTTCGATCCTATGGAATGAAATATTCTCTCATAGAGCTGTTTTTTCCTAGAAATAGACCATACATGACGTAAATTTGGATTAATCTGAGTCAATAAGTTCCAAATAACAGACAGTTAACTAAGTCAACCCAAAAACATTAAATATATGACGTTAAAAACAATAATAGCTTCTAATTTTTCCTCTTTGTATCAAGAACTAATCAAACCCAAAATATTGTCATTCTTGGTAATGAAAAGCATGTATGGTACTCGCAAGGGTTAGAGAGGCCAGAGATCGATTTCTTCTGCCAAAGCCTTTTCACTTCATTTGTCACATCGGGCTTGCCTAGAGCAGTTTACATCTCATGTATGATTTGCAAGATATTGTATATAATCGGATTTATCCAGTGTGCAGACGAACAGTAGTAACTATGAATTTCTCAGGAAATTTCCAAAAAAAGTAAAATGAAGTAAGTATGTTGTCATGATGGGGATTATAAATCGTGCTAAACAAGTACATATAACTAATGGATACCAAATAATGAACAATATTTGTTATGCCTCCACATATCTTAACTTTTAAAAACTAATTTAATCAAATTTTTTAATGTGCCAACAAAATCACAAGAACAACATTCTTAAAATTCAATTAAAAAAAATTGGATTTAAATATTAAAATAGGTAAGTCCAGCAACTGTGTACGAATTGTTCATGGCTTCCCATTATCTCATAACCTTAATTAGTGGAGAAGCATTAACCAAAAAAAAGGGAAAATCACCTTCTTAGTTATGTTATATAAACTCTTAATTCCTCCATTCTAAAACACACAAGAAAAATAAAAACAAACCAATATCTTGCCTAAAAATCCAATTCTTCTCAATGGGAAGCCAAATGAAGAAGCAATTTGCTTGTGCTTTGGCATTTTTCTTGATTGCCACATGCACTATGGCATATTCACCTTATTCTTATGAATCATCAGATTCAACCTACCATAAAGTACCAACCACAGTAGTCAAAAGTGAAGACTTCAAGGCACCCTTAGAGTCGGAAAAAGAATATAAAGTGTCATTTTTGCCAAAAAATGATTACTACAAGAAGCCATTAGTTTCAGAAGATAACTATAGGAAAGTACCGTACGTTCCCGAACAGGAATACAAGGTTCCATTCTTGCCAAAGAATGACTACAACAAGAAGCCATCATTTTCAGAAGAAAACTACAAGAAGACGTCAGATGTTCCAGAGGTACCCTCGATGGCTAAACCAGAATATAAGGAGTCATTTTTTCCAAAATTTGACTACTTCAAGAATCCATCAGTTCCAAAAAATAACTACAAGAAGGCGTCATATGTTCCAGAGGTACCCTCGATGACTAAACCAGAATATAAGGGGTCCTTTTTTCCAAAATTTGACTACTTCAAGAAACCATCCGTCCCAGAAGATAACTACAAAAAGGTGTCATATGTTTCAAAAGTACCCACAGTGCCTAAATCGGAATACAAGGTACCATCTTTCCCAAAGAATGACTACTACAAGAAGCCATCAGTTTCAGAAGACAACTACAAGAAGACGTCGTATGTTCCCAAGGAACCCTCGATGGCTAAACCATTATATAAAGAGTCATTCTTACCAAAATTTGACTACTTTAAGAAGCCATCTGTTTCAGGAGAAAGCTACAACAAAGTACCATATGTTTCAAAGGTGCCCTTAGTTTCTAAAGAAGAATACAAAGTGCCTTCTTGTCAAAAAATGATTACTACAAGAAGCCATCAGTTCCAGAAGATAACTATGAAAAGGTCTCATATGTTCCAAAGCTACCCTCAGTGCCTAAAGAAGAATACGAGGTGCCTTCTTTGTCAAAGACTGACTACTACAAGAAGCCATCAATTCCAGAACACTACTACAAAAAAGTGTCATATGTTCCAAAGGTGCCTTCAGTGCCTAAAGAAGAATACAAGGTGCCTTATTTGCCAAAGAATGAATACTACAAGAAGCCATCAATTCCAGAAGATAACTACAAGAAGGTGTCATCTGTTCCAGATGTACCCTCAATGCCTAAACCAGAATACAAGTTGCCAACTCTGCCAAAAAATGACTACTTCAAGAAATGATCACCTTCTCCATCACCACCACCTCCTTACTACCATGAATCATCTTCAACACCTTCTCCATCACCACCTCCTCCATATTATTAAATCTTCATTTTTCAAGTTCAACATGTTTCAAAGAAGTCCTTCTCACGCTCAACATATATGAGTTAGAAGGCATGTTATCAAAATTTGTAATTCTTTATTTGTATTTTGAATATTTCCAGAGGATTGTTTATTTCAATTGAATACAAGTTCTTTTTTATTAAGAGTTAATGTTGTTTTCATCTATTCTTCCAGCAATTGCCAATTTGCTCACTTACTATTAATAACAAAACTCTGGAATATAACAACCTTCAGATATACTTCAAAAATAGGTAACTAAGGATTGGATGATTTCAAGAGACAAGAGTAGGGTACATTTCTAGATATCGTCTAATCTATTAGAATTGGAAAGAAGAAGAAAAACGGCCTCTATTGTTATAAACATACAATTCTTGAGAGATAAAGAAATAAAGGGAACCAAGTAGTGAATCGTTTTAATCAAATAAAGAGAAATTGGGAGATAAATGTTACACTATTTATGATAAAATGTGCATTTGATCTATATATATTGCAGAAGTTTTGAGCTCAAAGTATGAAACTTTTTAAATCCAGAACTTCTAAAATAATATTTTGAGAAATTTTAAAAAATAATTTGATTGACTCGATTATCTTTTTGGTAGAATTCGATCCTATGGAATGAAATAATCTCTCATAGAGCAGTTGTTTCCTAGAAATAGACCATACACGACGTGAATTTGGATTAATCTGAGTCAATAAGTTCCAAATAACAGACATGTAACTTAGTCAACCCAAAAACATTAAATATATGACGTTAAAAACAATAATAGCTTCTAATTTTTCCAGATATATTACTCAATAGAATCGACACAATTCATCTAATATATTAGAATTGGAAAAATGAAGAAAAACGGTCTCTATTGTTATAAACATAAAATTCTTGGTATATAAAGAAATAAAGTGAACTAAATAGTGAATTGTTTTAATCAGATAAAGAGAAATTGGGAGATAAATGATACACTATTTATGATAAAATGTGCATTTGATCTTATATTGCAGAAGTTTTGAGCTCAAAGTATGAAACTTTTTAAATCCAGAACTTCTAAAATAATATTTAGAGAGGTTTTAAAAAATAATTTGATTGATTCAATTATCTTTTTGGTAGGGTTCGATCCTATGAAATGAAATAATCTCTCATAGAGCATTTTTTTCCTAGAAATAGACCATACACGACACAAATTTAAATTAATCTAAGCCATAAGTTTCAAAATAACAGACCCTTAACTAAGCCAACCCAAAAACACTAAATGTGTGACGTTAAAAACAATAGTTTTTATTTTTTCCTAGTTGTATCAAGAACTAATCAAACCTAAAATATTGTCATTCTTGATAATGAAAAGTATGTATGGTACTCGCAAGGGTAACATAGGCTAGAGATCGATTTCTTCTGTCAAAGCTTTTTCACTTGATTTGTCACATCGGGCTCGCCTAGAACAGTTTACATCTCATGTATTATTGGCAAGATATTGCATATAATCGATTTATCCAATGTGCATCCGAACAGTAGCAACTGTGAATTTCTCAGGAAATTTCCAAAAAAAGTAAAATGGTCATCATGTGGATTATAAATCAAGTACATATAACGAATGGACACAAAATAATAAACAATATTTGTTAGGCCTACACATATCTCAACTTTTAAAAACTAATTTAATCAAATTTTTAATATGCCAACAAAAACACGAGAACAAAATTCTTAAAATTCAATAAAAAAAAAATATTGGATTTAAATATTGAAAAATAGGTAAGTCCAGCAACTGTGTATGAATTGTTCATGGCTTCCCATTATCTCATAACCTTAATTAGTGAAGGAGCATTAACCAAAAAAAGGGAAAATCACCTTCTTAGTTATGTTATATAAACTCTTAATTCCTCCATTCTAAAACACACAAGAAAAATAAAAACAAACCAATATCTTGCCTAAGAATCCAATTCTTCTCAATGGGAAGCCAAATGAAGAAGCAATTTGCTTGTGCTTTGGCATTTTTCTTGATTGCCACATGCACTATGGCATATTCACCTTATTCTTATGAATCATCAGATTCAACCTACCATAAAGTACCAACCACAGTAGTCAAAAGTGAAGACTTCAAGGCACCCTCAGAGTCGGAAAAGGAATTTAAGGAGTCATTTTTGCCAAAAAATGATTACTACAAGAAGCCATTAGTTTCAGAAGATAACTACAGGAAAGTACCGTCCGTTCCTGAACAGGAATACAAGGTTCCATTCTTGCCAAAGAATGACTACAACAAGAAGCCATCATTTTCAGAAGAAAACTACAAGAAGACGTTAGATGTTCCAGAGGTACCCTCGATGGCTAAACCAGAATATAAGGAGTCATTTTTTCCAAAATTTGACTACTTCAAGAAGCCATCAGTTCCAGAAGATAACTACAAGAAGGCGTCATATGTTCCAGAGGTACCCTCGATGACTAAACCAGAATATAAGGAGTCATTTTTTCCAAAATTTGACTACTACAAGAAACCATCAGTCCCGGAAGATAACTACAAGAAGGTGGCATATGTTTCAGAAGTACCCACAGTGCCTAAATCAGAATACAAGGTACCATCTTTGCCAAAGAATGACTACTACAAGAAGCCATTAGTTTTAGACGACAACTACTAAGAAGGCGTCATATGTTCCCAAGGAACCCTCAATGGCTAAACCAGAATATAAAGAGTCATTCTTACCAAAACTTGACTACTTTAAGAAGCCATCTGTTTCAGAAGATAGCTACAAAAAAGTACCATATGTTTCAAAGGTGCCCTCAGCTTCTAAAGAAGAATACAAAGTGCCTTCTTTGTCAAAAAATGATTACTACAAGAAGCCATCAGTTCCAGAAGATAACTACGAAAAGGTCTCATATGTTCCAAAGCTACCCTCAGTGCCTAAAGAAGAATACAAGGTGCCTTCTTTGTCAAAGCATGACTACTACAAGAAGCCATCAATTCCAGAAGACAACTACAAAAAAGTGTCATATGTTCCAAAGGTGCCTTCAGTGCCTAAAGAAGAATATAAGGTGCCTTCTTTGCCAAAGAATGAATACTACAAGAAGCCAACAATTCCAGAAGACAACTACAAGAAGGTGTCATCTGTTCCAGAAGTACCCTCAATGCCTAAACCAGAATACAAGGTGCCGTCTCTGCCAAAAAATGACTACTTCAAGAAACCATCACCTTCTCCATCACCACCACCTCCTTACTACCATGAATCATCTTCAACACCTTCTCCATCACCACCTCCTCCATATTATTAAATCTTCATTTTTCAAGTTCAACATGTTTCAAGGAAGTCCTTCTCACGCTCAACATATAGGAGTTAGAAGGCATGTTATCAAAATTTGTAATTCTTTATTTGTATTTTGAATATTTCCAGAGGATTGTTTATTTCAATTGAATACAAGTTCTTTTTTATTAAGAGTTAATGTTGTTTTCATCTATTCTTCCAGCAATTGCCAATTTGCTCACTTACTATTAATAACAAAACTCTGGAACATAACAACCATCAGATATACTTCAAAAAGAGGTAACTAAGGATTGGATGATTTCAAGAGACAAGAGTAGGGTGCATTTCCAGATATATTACTCAAAAGAATCAACACAATTCGTCTAATCTATTAGAATTGGAAAGAAGAAGAAAAACGGCCTCTATTGTTATAAACATACAATTCTTGAGAGATAAAGAAATAAAGCGAACCAAGTAGTGAATCGTTTTAATCAAATAAAGAGGAATTGAGAGATAAATGTTACACTATTTATGAAAAAATGTGCATTTGATCTATATATATTGCAGAAGTTTTGAGCTCAAAGTATGAAACTTTTTAAATCCAGAACTTCTAAAATAATGTTTTGAGAAATTATAAAAAATAATTTGATTGATTCAATTATCTTTTTGGTAGGGTTCGATCCTATGGAATGAAATAATCTCTCATAGAGCAGTTTTTTCTTAGAAATAGATCATACATGACGTAAATTTGGATTTATCTGAGTCAATAAGTTCCAAATAACAGACAATTAACTAAGCCAACCCAAAAACATTAAATATATGACGTTAAAAACAATAGCTTCCAAATTTTCATGTTTGTATCAAGAACTAATCAAACCCAAGATATTGTTATTCTTAGTAATGAAAAGTATGTATGGTACTCTAAGAGAGGACAGAGGTCGATTTATTCTGCCAATGCTTTTTCAATCAAATTCTTCATATCAGACTTATCTAGAACAGTATATATGCATCTCATATATGATTTGCAAGATATTACATGTAAGCAGATTTATTCCATGTGCATCCGAAGAGTAACTGTGAATTTCTCTGGAAATTTCCAAAAATAAAAATATTTTAAAAAAAAAGTAAGTGTGGTGCCATGATGTGGATTATAAGTACTCGTGCTAAACAAGTACATATAACTAATGGACACCAAATTAATTAATGGACAATATTTGTTAGGTCTACACATATCTCACCTTTTAAATACAAATTTAATCAAATTTTTAACATTCCAACAAAAAAATAAGAATAACTTTCTTGGAAATCAATAAAAAATTGGATTTAAATATTGAAAATAAGTGAGTCCAGCAAATATGTATGAATTGTTCATGGCTTCCCATTATCTCAAAACCTTAATTAGTGGAACAGCAATAACCCAAAAATGGCAAAATCTTTGATATGTTTGGATTATTTAATTTTGAGAGCATCCAAATCATCAAATGATCACTATTTAATTATGTTATATAAACTCCTAATTCCTCCATTCTAAAACACACAAGAAAAAGAAAAACAAACCAATATCTTGCCTTAGAAACCAATTCTTCTCAATGGGAAGCCAAATGAAGAAGCAATTTGCTTGTACTTTGGCCTTTTTCTTGATTGCCACATGCACTGTGGCATATTCACCTTATTCTTATGAATCATCAGATTCAACATACAATAAAGTACCAACCACAGTAGTCAAAAGTGAAGACTTCAAGGCACCCTCAGAGTCGGAAAAGGAATATAAGGAGTCATTTTTGCCAAAAAATGATTACTTCAAGAAGCCATTAGTTTCAGAAGATAACTATAGGAAAGTATCGTCCGTTCCCGAACAGGAATACAAGGTTCCATTCTTGCCAAAGAATGACTACAACAAGAAGCCATCATTTTCAGAAGAAAACTACAAGAAGGCGTTAGATGTTCCAAAGGTTCCCTCGATGGCTAAACCAGAATATAAGGAGTCATTTTTTCCAAAATTTGACTACTTTAAGAAGCCATCAGTTCCAGAAAATAACTACAAGAAGGCGTCATATGTTCCAGAGGTACCCTCAATGACTAAACCAGAATATAAGGAGTCATTTTTTCCAAAATTTGACTACTACAAGAAACCATCAGTCCCGGAAGATAACTACAAGAAGGTGTCATATGTTTCAGAAGTACCCACAGTGCCTAAATCGGAATACAAGGTACCATCTTTCCCAAAGAATGACTACTACAAGAAGCCATCAATTTCAGAAGACAACAACAAGAAGGCGTCATATGTTCCCAAGGAACCCTCGATGTCTAAACTAGAATATAAAGAGTCATTCTTACCAAAATTTGACTACTTTAAGAAGCCATCTGTTTCAGAAGATAGCTACAAAAAAGTACCATATGTTTCAAAGGTGCCCTCAGTTCCTAAAGAAGAATACAAAGTGCCTTCTTTGTCAAGAAATGATTACTACAAGAAGCCATCAGTTCCAGAAGATAACTATGAAAAGGTGCCATATGTTCCAAAGCTACCCTTAGCGCCTAAAGAAGAATACAAGGTGCCTTCTTTGTCAAAGAATGACTATTACAAGAAGCCATCAATTCCAAAAGACAGCTACAAAAAAGTGTCTTATGTTCCAAAGGTGCCTTCAGTTCCTAAAGAAGAATATAAGGTGCCTTCTTTGCCAAAGAATGAACACTACAAGAAGCCATCAATTCCAGAAGATAACTACAAGAAGGTGTCATTTGTTCCAGAAGTACCCTCAATGTCTAAACCTGAATACAAGGTACCGTCTCTGCCAAAAAATGACTACTTCAAGAAACCAGCACCTTCTCCATCACCACCACCTCCTTACTACCATGAATCATCTTCAACACCTTCTCCATCACCACCTCCTCCATATTATTAAATCTTCATTTTTCACGTTCAACATGTTTCAAGGAAGTCCTTCTCACGCTCAACATATATGAGTTAGAAGGCATGTTATCAAAATTTGTAATTCTTTATTTGTATTTTGAATATTTCCAGAGGATTGTTTATTTCAATTGAATACAAGTTCTTTTTAATAAGATTTTGTGTTGTTTTCATCTATTCTTCCATCAATCGCCAATTTGTTCACTTACTATTAATAATAAAACTTTGGAACATAACAACCATCAGATACTTAAAAATATAGGTTACTAAGGATTGGGTGATTTCAAGAGACAAGAGTACATAGGGTGCATTTCCAGATATATTACTCAAAAAAATCGACACAATTCGTCCAATCTATTAGAATTGGAAAGAAGAAGAAAAACGGTCTCTATTGTTATAAACATACAATTCTTGAGAACTAGGTAGTGAATCATTTTAATTAAATAAAGAGAAATTGGGAGATAAATGTTACACCATTCATGATAAAATGTGCATTTGATCTATATAGCAGAAGTTTTGAGCTCAAAATATGAAACTTTTTAAATCCAGAACTTCTAAAATAAAACTTTGAGAAATTTTAAAAGATAATATTATTGACTCAATTATCTTTTTGGTAGGATTTGATCCTATATGGAATGAAATAATCTCTCATAGAGCAGTTGTTTCCTAGAAAAAGATCATACACCACGTGAATTTGGATTAATCTAAGTCAATAAGATCCAAATAATAGACAATTAACCAAGCCGACCCAAAAACATTAAATATATGACGTTAAAAACAATAATAGCTTCTAATTTTTCCTCTTTGTATCAAGAACTAATCAAATCCAAAATTCTTGATAATGAAAAGCATGTATGGTACTCGCAAGGGTAAGAGAGGCCAGAGATCGATTTCTTCTGCCAAATCTTTTTCACTTGATTTGTCACATCGGGCTCGCCTAAAGCAGTTTACATTTTATTTCATGTATGATTTGCAAGATGTAGCCAAACAGTAGCAACTATGAATTTCTTAGGAAATTTCCAAACAAAAATAAATAAATATGCTGTCATGGATTATAAATCGTGCTAAACAAGTACATATAACTAATGGACACCAAATAATACACAATATTTGTTAGGCCAACACATATCTCAACTTTTAAAAACTAATTTAATCAAATTTTTAATATGCCAACAAAAACACAAGAACAACATTCTTAAAATTCAATAAAAAAATTGGATTTAAATGTTGATAATAGGTAAGTCCAGCAACTGTGTATGAATTGTTCATGGCATCCCATTATCTCATAACCATAATTAGTGGAAGAGCATTAACAAAAAAATGGGAAAATCAACTTCTTAGTTATGTTATATAAACTCTTAATTCCTCCATTCTAAAACACACAAGAAAAATAAAAACAAACCAATATATAGCCTTAGAATCCCATTCTTCTCAATGGGAAGCCAAATGAAGAAGCAATTTGCTTGTGCTTTGGCATTTTTCTTGATTGCCACATGCACTATGGCATATTCACCTTATTCTTATGAATCATCAGATTCAACATACAGTAAAGTACCAACCACAGTAGTCAAAACTGAAGACTTCAAGGCACCCTCAGAGTCAGAAAAGGAATATAAGGAGTCATTTTTGCCAAAAAATGATTACTACAAGAAACCATTAGTTTCAGAAGATAACTATAAGAAAGTACCATCTGTTTCCGAACAGGAATACAAGGTGCCATTATTGCCAAAGAATGACTACAACAAGAAGCCATCATATTCAAAAGATAACTACAAGAAGGTGTCATACGTTCCAAAGGTACCCTTGATGGATAAACCAGCATATAAGGAGTCATTTTTTCCAAAATTTGACTACTTCAAGAAACCATCAGTTCCAGAAAATAACTACAAGAAGGCGTCAGATGTTCCAGAGGTACCCTCGATGGCTAAACCAGAATATAAAGAGTCATTTTTTCCAAAATTTGACCACTTCAAGAAGCCATCAGTTTCGAAAGATAACTACAAGAAGGCGTCAGATGTTCCAGAGGTACCCTCGATGGCTAAACCAGAATATAAGAAGTCATTTTTTCCAAAATTTGACTACTTCAAGAAGCCATCAGTTCCAGAAGATAACTACAAGAAGGCGTCATATGTTCCAGAGATACCTTCAATGGCTAAACCAGAATATAAGGAGTCATATTTGCCAAAATTTGACTACTTTAAGAAGCCATCAGTTTCAGAAGATAGCTACAAGAAGGTATCATATGTTCCAAAGGTGCCCTCAGTGCCTAAAGAAGAATACAAAGTGTCTTCTTTGCGAAAGAATGATTACTACAAGAAGCCATCAGCTCCAGAAGATAACTACAAAAAGGTGTCATTTGTTCCGAAGGTACCCTCAGTGCCTAAAGAAGAATACGAGGTGCCTTCTTTGCCCAAGAATGACTATTACAAGAAGCCATTAATTTCAGAAGATAACTACAAGAAGGTGTCACATGTTCCAAAAGCACCCTTAGTGCCTAAACCAGAATACAAGGTGCCGTCTTTGTCAAAGAACGATAATTACAAGAAGTCAACCGTTCCAGAAGATAGCTACAAGAAGGTGTCATATGTTCCAGAGGTACCCTCATTTGCTAAACCTGAATACAAGGTGCCTTCTTTGTCAAAGAATGACTACTACAAGAAGTCATCAATTCATGAAGATAACTACAAGAAGGTGTCATATGTCCCAGAGGTACCCTCAGTTGCTAAACCTGAATACAAGGTACCTTCTTTGCCAAAAAATGACTACTACAAGAAGCCATTACCATCTCCATCACCAACACCTCCATATTATTAAATTTTCATCTTTCATGTTGAACATGTAGGTTTCATTCAAGTCCTTCTCCAGCTCAACATATATAACCCATAGGGTTCTCATATTATGAGTTAAAAGGCTTGATATCAAAATTTGTAATTCTTTAATTATTTATTTTCTTTTCCTACTTCGGATTGTAATTGTTTTGACATTTAAATTATATTTTGAATGTTTTCAGAGATTTATTTCAATTGAATACGAATTCTTTTTATTGAAAGTTTATGAATTCATCTGGATTAGTCGGGCTTCAATATTATAGATATCGAACACTAGAATATGAGAAATCAACCATAAGAAAAGGTAAATAGATTAATTCATCTTATTTTCCAGCAATTATTAATTTCTTTACATAAATTAATAGCAAAACACTGGAACATAACAACCATATTCAGAAACTTCAAAATACATATTCAAGCTTACCAAAACAACAAATTAAATTAGAGAAAATAATAAAGTTGGATGAAAGATGCAAAAAATATTTTTTATTAGTGTCATTGAGTAATTACTTTATCCAATATGCAGTTACTCAACTAATAGTTATTAGCTCAAAAATCACTTTTTTTGTTGAAGAAAGTTGGAATCAAGAAAAAATATGACTTTCTTAGATAATCACTATTAATTCAATTGCCATATGAGAAATCAACCCGTAAAAATGTCTTTTTTGGCCTATTTTGTTTTAAATTAAAGTTACATAATTTCCAGTCATGGATTATTTTTATTAGATAAAGAGAAGTCGGGGCGGGATAAATGTTAAAATATTTCACTACTCACGATAAATTGTTATGTACGGATGATGAAATATAAGAATCGACGATTTAATATATGATAATACTGGAAATAAATAGCTTCCACCGAATCCAAAATATTTTGTCAATATAAGTCGTGCTCAAAGCATCAAAACTTGTGGACCCAACTAATTTTGATCATGACATCAAATAATGAACAATATTTGTTAGGCATATATATAATACATATTTCAATTTTAAAATTTTATTTAATCAAATTATCAATGTACCAACAAAAAAGATATAGAACAACATTATTGGAATACTCAATAAAAGTTTGGACTTAATTTTTAAAAATAAGTGAGTTAATCAAATGTGTATAAATTGTTCATGGCTACCCATTATCTCAAGACCTTAGTGGAACAGCATTAACCAAAAAAAGAGAAAATAAAAACTATGTTTGGATTATTTTGATAGCATCCAAATCATCTAATCATCTTTTTAGTTAAGCTATATAAACTCCTAGTTCCTCCATCCTAAAACACACAACAAAAAAGAAAAACAAATAGCCATCTAGCCTTATTAAGAATCCAAATCTTCTAAATGGGAAGCCAAATGAAGAAGCAATTTGCATGTACTTTGGCATTTTTCTTGATTGCCACATGCACTATGGCATATTCACCATATTCTTATGAATCATCAGATTCAACATACAATAAAGTACCAACCACAGTAGTCAAAAGTGAAAATTTCAAGGCACCCTCAGTGCCTGGAAATGAATATAAGACATCAATTTTGCTGAAGAATGACTACATCAAGAAGACATCAGTTTCAGAAGATAACTATAAGAAAGTAACAACAGTTCCTAAACAGGAATACAAGGTGCCCTCAATGCCTAAACAAGAATACGAGTTGCCATCTTTGCCTAAGAACGACTACTTCAAGAAGCCATCAATTCCAGAAGATAACTACAAGAAAGTGTCATACGTTCCAAAGGCAGAATACAAGGAGTCATTTTTGCCAAAATTCGACTTCTTTAAGAAGCCATCAGTTTCAGAAGAAAGCTACAAAAAGGTGTCATATGTTCCAAAGGTTGCCTCAGTGCCTAAAGAAGAATACAAGTTGTCTTCTTTTCCAAAGAATGACTACTTTGAGAAGCCATCAGTTCCAGAAGACAACTACAAGAAGTCGCCATATGTTTCAGAGGTACCCTCGATGGCTAAACCAGAATATAAGGAGTCAAATGACTACTTTAAGAAGCCATCAGTTCCAGAAGACAACTACAAGAAGACATCATATGCTCCAGAGGTACCATCGATGGCTAAGCCAGAATATAAGGAGTCATTTTTGCCAAAATTTGACTACTTTAAGAAGTCATCAGTTCCAGAAGACAACTACAATAAGGAGTCATATGCTCCAAAGGTACCCTCGGTGCCTAAAGAAGAATACAAAGTGTCTTCTTTGTCAAAGACTGACTACTACAAGAAGCCACTAGTTCCAGAAGATAACTACAAGAAGGTGTCATATGTTCCAAAGATGCCCTCAGTGCCTAAGGAAGAATACAAGGTGCCTGTTTTGCCTAAGAATGACTACTACAAGAAACCATCTATTCCAGAAGATAACTACAAACAGGTGCCCTCAGTACCTAAATCAGAATATAAGGTACCGTCTTTGCCAAAAAGTGACTACTTCAAGAAACCATCACCTTCTCCATCACCACCACCTCCGTATTATTAAATTTCCATCTTTCATGTTCAACATGCATTGTTTCATTTAAGTCCTTCTCCATCTCAACATATATAGCCCATAGGGTTATCATATTTTGAGTTAGAAGGCATGATATCAAAATTTGTAATTCTTTATTTGATTTTTTTTTCTCTTCCTATTTCGGATTGTAGTTGTATTGTCATTTAAATCCTAGAGATTTATTTCAATTGAATACAATTTCTTTTTATTGAATGTTTATACATATAGATTCATCTTTTCTTCCAGCAATTGCCATTTAATTTCTTCACATAAATTTAATCAGTGAGGATTTCGTGATTCCATGTTACCAAAACAACAACCAAAAGAAAGAAAATAATAATTGTTGCAAGTGTCATTATATTGAGTTACATTATACTTTCAAAAATGCTCTCCTTTTTTATTTTTTTTGGGCACATTTGATTTAAATTACATAATTGCCAGCCGTAAATCATTTTGATCAGATAAAAGATATTAAATATTTTTAGCTGTTTTAGATTACTACTTAATATATAAAAGCATTTAACGGCGGTTAGGTGAATTAAGCGGTGATTATCTAAATACCAATAGTTAAACCAAAACATAAATTAATATAGGGTTGTTCATGGTTATGGTTAAAAAACCAAATCGAACTACAATCCGAACTAAACCGATAGTTGGTTTGATTTAGTTAGGTTTGGTTTTAAATTTTAAAAAACCGATACTATTTGGTTTGGTTTTGGTTTTACTTAAAATTAACTGCAAAAATAACCAAATCGAACAGATAAATTATATATATGTATATATATATATATATTTTATAATTATTTATATATTATTCATAAATAAAATATAAATATTTTGTTAAATTTTAAGTAACTTAAGTCTTTAACTTTACTAATTTCTCAACTCCAACACTTAAAAATTTTAGCCCATCTATTACAATCATAAGTCCAAGTCCATCAAAATTCATTACTTTAGTCTTTACCTACCATACCTTTCATAAGATAGTTACACCTTCTCTTAATTGAATCACTTTGTTCGTGTAATGTTAACTTGAGTATTGTTTAATTGCTAAATTGAACCAACAATAGTTTTTCAGTGGATTATTCATGTACTAGGTGTTTGTGTCTATCAAGATACGTATATCCTCAAAAATCTATTATATTCAAACTGAAAAAACCAGAAAAACTGAACCAAACCGTCAATAACCAAACCAACGGTTATTTTTTTCGTTTGGTTTGGTTTTAGATATTTAAAAAACCGACTAGGTTGGTTTGATTTTGGTTTTACCCAATAACCAATTCAAACTGAATCACGAACACCCCTAATTATTAATACGTGAATTTAGCGGTTGTTTATGTGCATTTAACGACAACAGTTTATGGGAATTTGGTGTCATTTAGGTGAGTGCAACAAGAATTTTGATGAATTTAGCGACGATTAAGGTGAAATTACTAGCGATTTAGGGGAATAATTTAGCAATGATTTATCTAAATACGAAATAGTTAAACTAAACATATAATTAATTATATGATCTATATTAGAAATAATAATTTCCAATATATTGTCATTCTTGGTGTTGTACAGTATGTATAAGGTATGGTCCCATGATGTGAATTTTAAGTCGTGCTCAAAGTATCAATCAAATACATATAACTTTTCACTCAACATAATGAATAATATTTGTTAGGCCAACAACATATATATTTCAACTTTAAAAATTCTATCTAAGTCAAATTTTCAACGTACCAAAATAATAATAATAATAATAAATAAGAAGAACAACATTCTTGGAAGTCAATAAAAGATTGGACTTAATTTTAAATGAACCAACAAAAATTGTTCATGGCTTCCCATGACCTTAGTGGCACAGCATTAACCAAAAAAATTGGAAAATCTCTGATTTGTTTGGATTAATTTGAGAGCATCCAAATCACCATCTTAGTTAAGCTATATAAACTCCTAATTCCTCCATTCTAAAACACACAAGAAAAAGAAAAATATAACCATCTAGCCTTAAAATACAAATCTTCTCAATGGGAAGTCAAATGGAGAAGCAATTTGCTTGTGCTTTGGCATTTTTCTTGATTGCCACATGCACTATGGCATATTCACCTTATTCTTATGATTCAACATACAATAAAATACCAACCACAGTAGATAAAAGTGGAGATTACAAGTTACCCTTAGTGCCTAAAGAGGAATACAAGGTGTCTTCTTTGCCAGAGAATGACTTCTACAAGAAGTTATCAGTTCCAGAAGATAACTATAATAAGAAGGTGCCATCAATTTCAAAAGATAACGACTACAAGGAACCCTCAATGCCTAAAGAGGAATACAAGATGCCTTCTTTACCAAAGAATGACTACAAGAAACCATCAGTTCAAGAAGATAACTACAAGAAGGTGCCAACTGTTTCAGAGGTACCCTCAGTGCCTAAACCAAAATACAAGGTGTCGTCTTTGCCAAAAAATGACCACTACAAGAAAACATCAGTTCCAGAAGATAACTACAAGAAGCTGCCATTTGCTTCAGAGGTACACTCAGTTCCTAAAGAGGAATACAAGTTGCCTTCTTTACCAAAGAATAACTACAAGAAACCATCAGTTCAAGAAGATAACTACAAAAAGGTACCACCTGTTCCAGAGATACCCTCGGTGCCTAAACCAGACTACAAGGTGTCGTCTTTGCCAAAAACTGACCACTACAAGAAAACATCAGTTCCAGAAGATAACTACAAGAAGGTGTCATTTGTTTCAGAGGTACCCTCAGTGCCTAAAGAGGAATACAAGATGCCTTCTTTACCAAAGAATAACTACAAGAAACCATCAGTTCAAGAAGATAACTACAAGAAGGTGCCAATTGTTCCAGAGGTACCCTCAGTGGCTAAACCAGAATACAAGGTGCCTTCTTTGCCAAAAAATGACTACTACAAGAAAACATCAGTTCCAGAAGATAACTACAAGAAGGTGTCATCTGTTTCAGAGGTACCCTTAGTGCATAAACAGGAATACAAGGTGCCTTATTTACTAAAGAATGACTACTACAAGAAGCCATCAATTCCAGAAGATAACTATAGGAAGGTGTCATATGTTCCAGAGGTACCCTCAGTGCCTAAACATGAATACAAAGTGCCTTATTTGCCAAAGAATGACTATTACAAAAAGCCATCAATTCCAGAAGATAACTACAAGAAGGTGACATTTATTCCAGAGGTACCCTCAGTGCCTAAACAGGAATATAAAGTGTCTTCTTTGCCTAAGAATGACTACTATAAGAAGCCATTTGTTTCAGAAGATAACTATAAGAAGGTGCCATCAGTTTCAACAGATAATGACTACAAGGTACCCTCAGTACCTAAACAAGAATACAAGATGTCTTCTTTGTCAAAGAATGACTACAAAAAACCATCAATTCCAGAAGATAACTACAAGAAGGTGCCAACTGTTTCAGAGATACCCTTAGTGCCTAAACCAAAATACGAGATGCCGTCTTTCCCAAAAATGGACTACTTCAAGAAACCATCACCTTCTCCATCACCACCACCTCCATATTACTAAATTTTCATCTCTCATGTTCAACATGTTTCAATGAAGTCCTTCTCCAGCTCAACATAGATAACCCATAGGGTTCTCATATTATGAGTTCAAAGGCATGATAGCAATGCCTATCAAAATTTGTAATTCTTTATTCGTTTTATTTTTCTTTTCTTTTCTTTCCTACTTCGAGTTGCAATTGTTTTTTCATTTAAATTTTATTTTGAATGTATCCAGAGATTTATGTCAGCTGAATACAAGTTTTTTTAATTTTATTGAAAGATTATATCTATAGATTCCCAATTCTTGCAGCAATTGTCAATTAATTTCTCATAAATTTAATAGCAAAATAACAGCCATCACTGAGGATTTGGTGATTCCAATACCAAGAGTAGAGTGGGCGGCATTTCATGTTACCAAAACAACAAGCAAAATAAAGAAAGAAAATTCAATATTTGTGAGTGTCATTGAGTTACATTATACAGTATAAAAATAGGAAAAATTACCAAAATACGCAACTTATTTTACTATATTCTTTAAAATTTTCTATCATTTGAAAACATTACAAAAGTTCCTACTCTCTCTTATTCTCTTATACATCACTCTACAGACCGATACATCACTCTACTCGATATATCAAGACATTGAGTGATGTATCCGAAACCGAGATGCGATATATCGAGACGTTAAGGGATGTATCTGAACCGGTACGCGACGTATCAGAACGTTTTGATATGTATACGAATTCCACCAAATTTAAGAGATTTTTGTAATTTGAAAAAGAGTAGAGATAAAGATATAATTACCTCTTATCAGAGATTTTGTTAAATTTCCATCAAAATGCCCTTCCTTTTTAATTTTTTTGGGCTCATTTGATTTATTACAGCATTGTCAGTTGTAAATCATTTTGATCTGATAACATATTAATAATTTTTTTAGCTTTGGTTTAGATTTCTACTTCAAATATAAAAGCATTTAATGGCGGTTAATAGGTGAATATTAGTGGCGATTAAGGTGAATTTACTAACAGTTTAAATGAATTTAGCCATGGTTTATCTAAATACCAGATAGTAAACCAAACATAAAATTAAATAAATGATAATTGAAATAATAGCTTCCAATATATTATCATTCTTGGTGATGCAAAGTATGTATAATGACGAGAATTTTAAGTCGTGCTCAAAGAATCAAAAGTACATATAACAAATGGACAAATATTTATTATTAGGCCAACAACATATATATTATTTAATCAAATATCCAATGTACCAACAAAAGGGAACAAGAACAAAATTCTTGGAAGTCAATAAAAGATTGGAATTAATTTTTTAAAAATAGGTAAGTCGATATTGTTCATGGCTTTCCATTATATATCTCAAGACCTTAGTGGAATAGCATTAACCAAAAAAATGGGAAAATCTTTGATATGTTTGGACTATTTGGTAGCATTCAAATCATCAAGTCACCATCTTAGTTGAGCTATATAAACTCCTATTTCCTCCATTCAAGAATACACAAGAAAAACAAAAACATAACAACTATCTAGCCTTAATTAGAATTCAAATATTCTGGATGGGTAGCCAAATGAAGAAGCAGTGGCCTCAATTTGCTTGTGCTTTGACATTTTTCTTGATTGCCACTTCTACTATGGCATACTCACCTTATTCTTATGAATCAACGGATACAACATACAATAAAGTACCTACTACAGTAGCCAAAAGTGAGGAATTCAAGGTACCCTCAGTGCCAAAGAATGATTATTACAAGAAGCCATTAGTTTCAGAAGATAACTACAAGAAAGTACTCTCAGTTCCTGAACAGGAATACAAGGTGCCCTCTGTGCCTAAACATGAATATAAGGTGTCATCTTTGCCAAAGAATGATTACTACAAGAAGCCATCAAGTCCGGAAGATAACTACAAGAAGGTGTCATATGTTCCAAAGGTACCCTCAGCACCTAAACAGGAATACAAGGTGCCTTCTTTGCCAAAGGATGACTATAACAAGAAACCATCAGTTCAAGAAGATAACTACAAGAAGGTGTCATCTATTCCAGAGGTACCATATGTACCTAAACAAGAATACACGGTGCCTTCTTTGCCAAAGAATGACTATTACAAGAAACCATCAGTTCCAGAAGATAACTACAAGAAGGTGTCATTTGTTCCAGAGGTACCCTCAGTACCTAAACCAGAATACAAGATGCCTTCTTTGCCAAAAAATGACTATTATAAGAAACCATCAGTTTCAGAAGATAACTACAAGAAGGTGTCATTTGTTCCAGAGGTACCCTCAGTACCTAAACAAGAATACAAGGTGTCTTCTTTGCCAAAGAATGACTATTACAAAAAACCAGCTCCAGCAGATAACTACAAGAAGGTCCCATCTATTCCAGAGGTACCCTTAGTGCCTAAATCAGAATACAAGGTGCCTTCTTTTCCAAAAAATGACTACTTCAAGAAACCATCACCTTCTCCATCACCACCTCCTCCTTACTACCATGAATCATCTTCAACTCCTTCCCCATCACCACCACCTCCATATTATTAAATTTTCATCTTTCACATGTTCAACATGTTTCAAGGAAATCCTTCTTCAGGTGAACCTACATAACCAAAATGGTTCTCATATTATGAGTTGAACGCATTCGTAATCTTTATTTGTTGTTTTTTTTTTTTTTCCTACCTTAACTTGGTTTGCAATTGTCTTGTCATTTCATTAACTTTTACTGTATTTTGTATGTTTCCACATAATTGTTCAATTGAATATTATGAGTTCAAAGGCATGATATCAAAGCTCTTCTTTTATTGAGAATTTATGTAGTTTCATCTATTCTTCCAGCAATTGTGAATTTGTTCACTTACTATATTTATAGCAAAACAATGAAATATACAATTTATGGGAGATAAGAAAATAAAGTGAACCAAATATTGAATCATTTTAATACGGGAGACAAAATATAATGTTACACTACTTACTATGAAATGCTATGGATTTAATTAATTTCTGCAACCCCTTCATATAATAAAGCAATATTTAGTGGCAATTTAAGTGCATTAGCGATTAATTGGACTACCACCTTGCGATATTAAAATTTTAGAGGCAATTATTGGTGCATTTTATGGTTATTTAGCGGTGGTTTACATGTGTTTCGCGGCGGTGTAGGTGAATTGATTAGTGGTAATTATTATTTTAATTGATTTCTCCTACAATAGTCGACCATTTTGGCATTTTAATGGTCAAGTTTGGTTTTATATATTTCAACTACTCAAAAATTGAATTTTTAAAAACTATATGATATATATTTTTTAAAACCGGAACTTTTAAAATATTATGAGGAAAAATAAAAAATAATCTTTAAGAAAAATTAATTGACTCAAAACTTGATGTAAGTAAGGTTTGATCCCGGGAAATAGATTAATCTCTCGTAGAGAACTTCTTCCCCTTAAAATGAATCATACATGATGGAAGTTTAGATTAATCTGAATCAATAAATTCCGAATAACAAAAATTATTAAACCAAATAAAAAATTTAAATATTTATGACATTGGAAACAATAACTTCCAATTTTTCATATTTATATCAAAACCTAATCAAACACAAAATAATATTGTATGGTTAATGGTCCGATGATGTGAATTATAAGTCGTGCTCAAAGCATCTAAACTACATAAAACTAATGGACAATATTTGTTAGGCCGACACACATCAACTTTCAAAATTTTATTTTAATCAAATTTTCATTGTACTAATAAAAAATAAAACAAGAACAATATTCTTGGAAGTCATAAAAGTTTGGATTTAAATTATTAAATAGAGAAAATTTGTACTAATTGTTCATGGCTTCCCATTATCTCAACACCTTAGTGGAATAGAATTAACCAAAAAAATGGAAAAATCTTATTTGAGAGAATCCAAACAACAAGTCAACATCTTAGTTAAGCTATATAAACACCTAGTTCCTCATATTTAAAACACAAGAAAAAAAAAATATAACCATCTAGCCTTAAAATACAAATCTTCTAAATGGGAAACCAAATGAAGAAGCAATGGCCTCAATTTGCTTGTGCTTTGGCATTTTTCTTGATTGCCACATGCACTATGGCATATTCACCTTATTCTTATGAATCATCAGAGTCAACATACAATAAAGTATCAAGCACACCGGAAAAGGAAGATGAGGTGCCATCTTTACCGAAGAATGATTACTACAAGAAGCCAATAGTTCTAGAACATAACTACAAGAAAGTACCCTCAATTCCTGAACAGGAATACAAGGTGCCCTAAATGCCTAAACAAGAATACGAGTTTCCATCTTTGCCTAAGAACGATTATGACAAGAAGCCATCAATTCCACAAAATAACTACAAAAAGGTGTCATATTTTCCAAAGGTTCCCTCAGTGCCTAAAGAGGAATACAAGGTGCCTTTTGTACCAAAGAATGACTACTACAAGAAACCATCAATTCCAGAAGATAACTACAAGAAGGTATCATTTGTTCCAGAGGTACCCTCTGAGCCTAAACCAGAATACAAGGTGTCGTCTTTGCCAAAAAATGACTACTTTAAGAAATCATCAGTTCCAGAAGATAACTATAACAAGGTGTCATCTGTTCCAGAGGTACCCTTAGTACCTAAACAGGAAAAAAAGTGTCTTCTTTACCAAAGAATGACTACTCCAAAAAGCCATCAGTTCTAGAAGATAACTACAAGAAGGTGTCATCTATTCCAGAGGTATCCTCTGAGCCTAAACCAGAATACAAGGTGTCCTCTTTGCCAAAAAATGACTACTTTAAGAAACCATCAGTTCCAGAAGATAACTACAACAAGGTGTCATTTGCTCCAGAGGTACCCTTAGTACCTAAACAGGAAAACAAGGTGTCTTCTTTACCTAAGAATGACTACTACAAAAATCCATCAGTTCTAGAAGATAACTATAAGAAGATGTCATTTGTTCCAGAGCTACCCTCAGTGCCTAAACCAACATACAAGGTGTCGTCTTTGCCAAAAAAATGACTACTTCAAGAAACCATCACCTTCTCCATCACCGCCACCTCCATATTATTAAATTTTCATCTTTCATGCTCAACATGTTTCAATGAAGTCATTCCCCAACTCAACATATATAACCAAATTGGTTCTCATAGTTGAAGGCATGGCATCTAAATTCGCATTTCTTTATTCGTTGTTAATTTTTTTCATTTGCAATTGTTTTGTCATTTAAACAGTATGTTGAAAGTTTCTAGAGAATTGTTTCAATTGAATACACCATGTTCTTTTCATTGAGAGTTTATGTGTTTTCAATTAAATAGGATGATTAATAAAAATCTTGTATCAACACAACTATTAATTGATGACATCATCAGGAGTCAAAAAGAATAAAATCAATATTTATTATCAAAGTAACTGAATTTAATGCTATAACATCTACACACTCACAAGCCAATATATAATATTATACTATATGATACTTTAAATTAAAATTATATATATGGCATGGGAATTAAATGCATATAACTAACATTTGAATGCATTAACTAACAATTCCTAAACTTTATCCTATGACCAATAGAGAGAAGCAAAAACCCACAAGAAAAATAATCTTAAAATAGTACTATATATATATATATATATATACTTTTTAATCTGTCTATTATTTTTGGTGATAAAAGCATATATTATATATATATATATACATGGTCCCGTGATGTGATGAATTATAAACCATAAAAGCAACAAGTACATGTAATGGACCCAACTTTCCAACTCAACTGATTATGACATCAATAATAGAGACATCATTCAAAGGTACATCTCCTAATGTATAATGTCGATTCAATTGAATTCGGTATTTTTTTTAGGATATATATAGGTAGGTGCGTACCTATATAATATGGATAAAAAATTATTAAAATTTCATTTTCTTTTATAATAATAGCACCTGTTCAGGTCAACTTGTCCATATGATTCAATCAGTGCCTGAAGTTTTGGTGGTATAAGGAACATCGAAAAATTTATCTCAATTGATTTTTTATGTGTTTACTTTTTTTTTCTTATATATATTTTGAATTTCAATTTAATAAAATTCTTGAGTCTATCTCTCTACTACCAAATTTTAATATTTTATAGGTGGCGTACTATCTGCCATTAATATAATCACCGAATAACTTTGTTCATCAAAGACGCTCAAGAAGTTTGAAGAACTCATATGTTGTTTTAGTTAAAATTTTGACAAATAATTATAAAATTTGATCCTATAATTAATTACAGAAGTGTATTGAGTTCAATAACGAGAATATAAAAAAAGTCTAGTTTAAATTTTGAATTTATTGCTAATAATTCTAAATTTAATATGGTTGGAATATATAGCATTCACTCTCTTGATGTGAATTAATTTACTTATCAAGAGTCTATAACCACAAGTATATGTAATAGACCCAACCTTCCAATTCAATTGATTTTGACATCAAATAATAAATTTCCAACAAATTATTTATCGAACGATATCGTCCACAAATTTAGTTGATATAACAGATTGAATTATACTTGCAAAGATTCACAAACTAAGGAATCAAAGTTGCACATATTTCAATTATTTTAAACTTGATAGTATGTGTTTAGCCAAATATATATTGCAATAATTTCTTCAATATTTCAAATTTTGGCCATATAATACCATAAACTATTTGACGATAGCTTATATTATTTAGTCACAGTTTGAGCCTTTGAGCACGGAGATGAATTGATTGTTTATAAATCGTACAATTTTAATCAAGAAAATGATTTGTCACTTTTGTGTGACTATCAACTTGGATAAGCTGCTTTTGTCTTTTATATAAGCTGCTTATTTATTTTAGGGAAAATTATTATTCATACAATCATATTATCACTTATAATTTCGCTATTTGCCGTTTTTAATAACAATAACTACTAATAAAATGTAAAATGAGAAAAATAATAAATTTGTTTTAAACTTCAAAAATGATAAATATTTAAATTAACCATTTTTAAAAATTTCAATAAATAATTTAAGATGGAGGAAGTAACAACATATCGTCCTAAATGTAATGTAAGAATTTAACTCATCATCATTGTACTATTTTATGCCCAAGGCATGTATATCTAATACTCTCTTTGTCCACTATTATTTATCTACTATATTAAATTAGATGTTCAGTTTTAAAAAATTAAAAGATAATTTATCACTTAATTCCTAATTTATTTTTACAATCGATTATAATCATTTTTTAATGTATATTCCAAAATATTTATTTTTTATATTCAAAAAATAATATAGTAAACTTATCATTTTACTATATTCAAAAAGTGTTTCCCGTTAAAGACTTTATACGACGTAAATTTAAATTATTTTTCATTTAGGAAAAAGAGGAGAAAAAAAGAACATGAGGTTAGGTGGGTTGAAGGGGAATATTCATAGAGTTGATGACAACTAGCAAGAAAGTTTGGAATTATAAAAAGAGGAAAGGTCAAAAAGGACTAAAAAATGAATTGAAAGTACACCTCTAATATTATATACTTCTTTATAAGTATTGATTTAAATAAATTATTCGAAATATGATTAGGAAGACATTTTATCACATTTTATACTTTTATTTTTTCATGAAGCTATTTTCCTCCACTATTAATATATTTTGATTTATCATAAAATATTATTGATCTTAGTATTTTGATTACTAATTTCACCTTTTTAAAGCGTGACTTAATTTTATATTTTGTTTTTCTATTTTCTACAATCTAATGTTTTATATTTAGTTTTTCTACTTTCTGCAATCTATTATTTTATATTTTGTCTTTTCACTTTCTACAATCTAATCTTTTGTATTTAGTCTTTCCACTTTCTTGACTCTAATATTTTATATTTAATATTTATTTTCTACTTTTTACAATCTAATATTTTATATTTAATCTATCTACTTCTACAATCTTTTATATATATATATATATATATATATGCCCTCTGATTTTTGGCT
>JAJOOH010015448.1:0-43787 GCA_029582605.1 Solanum gracilifrons
TTTAAATATATATATAAAAAAAAAATTACCATCAAGTGTAAAACATTATTGATATATTAAACCTTATGAAAATACATCATCAAATTTATCAACACGCTAGATGAGTTGTATATTAAATGGAAAAGAATCAGTTTGATTCTTAAGCAACAAGATTAAATTAATTAACTTATCAAAGACTTGAACGATAATAGTAACCAAGTATCAATCAAATATCCCTTTCTATACTTCTAATGTAATATTATTAGTCATGTCATACTACCTTTTTTCGTTTAATAACCTAAAGAAATAGGAAGGTGTAACACTAATTATTATGAAAGTATTCCAAAATATACACAACTTTTTGTGATATTTTCTGAGTTTGATTATTGTTTATAGTAACTGCAATCCAACAAGCAACTATAGCTCTATCCATTCTCTAGGAACAGATTGACCAATTCGACTTGGTCATGGTGGATGTCGACATGCTTGAAATGGACTTCCTTGATTTTATCAAGTCCACTCAACTCATCAAAGAGAAACCTATTATTTGTAAGACCATTTCCTCTAAATCTTAATTATTTTATGTGGTTTACTGTGTACTATTCAATAATTCAAAAGTGTATTTAAACGTGTTAATATCACACATCATAATTGAACTTTATCTATCATAATAATAATATCAAAAAATTAACTTCTAACCCATGAATGTTACTTGTAGTTCTATATATATTATTATTTTGGTCAAATTATATATTTATATATATGTTTCCTTAAATGTGGTGTATATATTTATGAAAATTTAAGTTCTCTTAACAATTCTGTATACCTCATTAAATGATTTATTCTGCTTTTTTATTTTTGGTTTAGTGATATCTCCGGAGGTGACGATAGAAATAATAAAAGAAGCAATAACACAAGGGGCATGCTTCATTTTTAAGAAGTTGTCCATGTCATCAATGAAACTCAAGGATGTATGGAAGCATGTGCGTTACTACAATAACAAGGCAAATAAAAAATCACAATACTACAAGGTTAATCAAGTTTATGCAATGAAAAACACATCTTGTCCCAAGAAACTGCAAGACAGAAAGAGAAAAAGCATAGCAAATTGCTCTGAGACTTATCAAGATCAAGTTGTAGATTCTTTAATAGAAAATGATGACGCAAAGGGGTCTAAGAGAAAAAGAAGTACTAATGAGGAGGCACAAATTAAAAGTAGTGGTACTTCAGAAAAAGAGGAAGATCATTCTATGCTTTCGAAAATAACTACAGAAAGACCATTAAAGAAAAGACGACGCCTCCAATGGACACCAGATATTGATAAGAAACTAGACGAGGTTGTTCGCGAGTTATGAGAAAAAGGTAAGTGTTTAAAGAATTAGTTTTTATCCCAATTGATAGAAGTCGAAAAACCAAGAACGTTGGTTAAGGAAAATGTTAATTAGACATTTTTTGAATGTTCACAATTTTACTATTGAATTCTCATTATTTGTATTACCATGTTTTCTTAGTTGTCCTAAAAATGTTTTGGAGAGGATGTGTGTCACGACACGATTTTTTGAGTCATGATGACACCTACTATAAGCCATTAGTAGGTAAGTTAACCCATACCTAGTACGTAAAGTAGTGTGTATGAGAGTAGAACTAAACAGAAATAACACTAAAAAATAACATAAGACAGAAACAAAAGCAAGCTAAAATCTATACAATGGAATCCCTCCTAGAACATGAAATATAAACAAATACAAGTCCAAAAAGTGAACCACAACAAGCCCTTTCAGAGGCAAAAGACTAGCTACATGTATAAAAAAGGATATAGATTGATCTAAGACGACAAGTGCTCACCCTCATCTTCAATCCTCAAAAGCTGCAAAAGATGGCATGAACGATCAACGCTAGTAGCTTGTACTAGGACCTACATCATGAAAAAGATGCAGAGTGTAGCATGAGTACCAAAAAAAAGGTACATAGTAAGAATCATAGGCAAACTAAACGAAAAGGTAAAAGTAATCTGAAAAAGATAGAATCTACATACAAACAGATGGCAAAGCAGTTATGAAAGAAAGCACACGAGCATACCAAAATTAAATCTAAGTAAACCTAAACTAAACCTAACTGGACCCATAAGCATATAAGGTACATTCGTGCACAAGTTTAAATAAAACCCGAACGGACCCCTGTAAGCCCGACAGGCACACAGAAAAGCTAAGTCTACTAGAGAAGAGTACCACGAATCAAAAGTCGAGCTCTCAGCCCAAGTAACTGTCATATACTCCAAGCCCTGCTAGCAAGAGTGACAATCAATCTAGGCCACCCAACAAGCCAGTCTACTCATAGCCCAGCTAGCAAGAGTGATCTGGGGCGTGTCGACTCCAAAGAGGATCTCAGATATCAAGGTCGCCTAGCCAGCCAGTCCACTCTTAAGGGCATAAGGCGCCCTGCTAGCAAGAGTGATATGGGGGCATGTGGAATCCGAAGAGGATCTTAAGTAGGTTCCAAGCCACCATGGATTGACATCCACTCACAAGGATTCTCACAAAAGGCCCCACGCATGAAACACTCAAATCCTAAGAACAAAACACAACCTTTGATGATGCATCAGAGCCTCAAAGATAGGGAGAGAAGGTAGAAAGTCTACAAAGCTGCAAAAATATATAGGCTAAGGCTCAAAATACTAGACCCATGCATGTTTTTCCAACATAAAAGGACCTAGTCCATCCCAACAATATCGATCACTAAAATATGGTATCTAAGAATAAAAGTATGAATACTTAGGTTCCCACCCCCAATTCACTCTAATCATCATGAATTTATGCATTCAAGCTTAATCTAAATATAAAGGAAGTCGAAGCCTACCTATATGCCGACCGCACACACTCTAAATCACAAGGCTAGAGATTTTACTTTCCAAATGACCTATGAATCATCACGCTATCAAAAATAGGATCACAATGTTAGTACGATCATTTAGAAACCAAAAACACATAAAACAAAATGGACTAATTTCAGAGTCAAATGGGAATTTTGGGACCCGCATCAAAATTTCCAAAATTGACACCATCACTAGATCCTAAACGGTGCTCCTAACATGTGTTCCAAAATTGAACACAATTCGAGATTCGAATCAGTGAACAAAAACAACATGCGAAGAATCAACAATTAGCTCAAATAAAAGAGCCAATAAAACAACTAAAACGTTAAGTACTACTCCCAATAATATATAACTCATGCTCATATGTTTAAAAACATAACTCCTCCTCAATTTGACATAATTGCTCAAAAGGTTCTCTTAAAAGAGATAATACTCAAAACTCCTCATGAATTCGTTTAGAATTCAAGGTTAATTTCCTCTCATTTTAAATGTAAAAATATTTACACTTAGGAATACTTAGTTCCCTTATACTCATTCTAAATAATGAAACTCAACTCTCTTCATCCTTATCCTCATACTCATTTACTCATGTCTTAAAACAAGTTTTAAAATTTGTAAAAGACTTTTCAAAATGACTCAAAAGGGTTTCTTGAACTTTGCTCTTAACTTTACTTTAAATTTGGAATGTGAATTCAAGAGTTATGACTAGGATATATAGGATCTCTCAATGATTAATGAATATTTTAAGTGTGGAAATCAAGTAGAGAACATGAGTACGATTCGAGGGAACTCTCACAGAAAGAAGGACGGAAGGGTAGGGGATCGGGCGACCCTGGCGCACTAAGTGGCGCAGGGAGCCAACCCTAAAACTACTGAACAATAGTTGGGGAACACTTAGTGGAGTGGTGTGCCAGTCCCAAACTACTGAACAATAGTTTGGGTGCTATGCTGGCGCGGCGCCCCACTCTCTACCCAGATTTTTGATGAATTTTCTTGCTCAATCAAGGCCTAACTCATCTGGAATCGAATGATTTCCTCCCAAACTCGTTTGTATTCATAAATACAACATAAATTATTGAAAATCCACTCAAAATCCCTCAAGAAAAACACCTAATCGTAAGACCCTCACCTCAAGAACTCAACAAAACTTCATTGTTAAGAATGAAGCACAAAACCTCAAGAACTCAACAAGAATCACAATATAGCCAATCTCATGGATGAATTCGAAATTAGAAACTCATGATTGGTGTGAGGGTGAACATACCCAACACTATGAAAACTTACGTACCTCGAAAGAACTAAGTTCTTTGGCAAAAATCCTCCAATTCGATGAACGCTTGAAACTTTCTCCCTCTTTCTCCTCTTGAACTTTGCCCTAACCCTTCAAACGTATTTGGAATGACTAAAACTGATTCCAATCATCTTAGACCCCTAAGAGGGTGAAAAAAAGGTTTAAGTCTAGTGGGGTAAGAAAAACATCAAAATACCCCCTCATTAAAATGGATGGAAATGTCTTAACTAGATAGGATGCACTCAAACGGGCGTATCTCATTCATCCGAACTCAGAATTTAGCAAACTTAGCGGCGTTGGAAAGAGGAATCGAAGAAATTCGATTTGACAACTCATAGGCCACCTAACTCATCATGTTTGAGAGTTATGGTCGTTTGAAGTTGACCCAAAACTTACAATTTAAGAGTAACTTGTAGAATTCTCAATTTAACTCTTTCAAAGTCCAAGGTGCTACAATATCTCCACCTTGGGAAAGTACGTCCTCAAATGAGATCACTCTAATTAGGATAAGTGTGGGGAAACATCTAACACCCAACTCAAACATCCAACATGCAATTCACATAACTTAGCATAACAACTTAAATAGTACCAAGAAAAGAGTCAGTATCTTAGTTTGGAAATTCTCCAGAGGTAAGGAGATGTGGGTATATCTTCTTCATATCTTCCTTATTCTCCCAAGTAGTTTCCTCAACAAACTAATTTCTCCATAAGACCTTGACTGATGCAACCTCATTGGTTCTCAGCTTTCAAACATGTCGATCAAGAATCTGAACAGGTATCTCCTCATAAGATAGGATGTCCTTAATACCAATATTCTCAGTAGGTATAATATGTGAAGGATCACCCATACACTTCTTCAACACAGAGATGTGGAATATCGAGTAGACTGCGGTTAACTCTAACGGTAGCTCCAACTCATAAGCTACATTGTCAATTCTCTTGGATATCCTGAAAGGAGCAATATACTGGGGACTGAGTTTCCCCTTCTTGCCAAATATCATAACACCCTTCATGGGTGAAACCTTCAAGTAAACCCAATCATCCACCTCAAACTCCAAGTCTCTTCTACTAACATTTGTATAGGATTTTTGACAACTTTGTGTTGTTTTTAAACTTTCTTGAATAATCTTCACTTTCTTCGTGGTTTAATGAACCAACTCTAGTCCTATCAACCCCACTTCACTAACTTCAAACCAACCAATAGGCGATCTACATCTTTGCCCATAAAGAGCCTTAGAAGGAGCCATTTGGATACTAGAGTGATAATTGTTGTTGTAAGCAAACTCTATGAGAGGTAAGTGATCATCCCAATTACCTTTGAAATCGATCACACAAGCGCTCAACATATCCTCTAAAGTTTGAACAGTACGCTCTGCTTGACTATCAATCCAAGGATGGAAAGTAGTACACAAATTTACATTCGAACCCAAACCTTTCTAGAAAGACTTCCAAAATTGTGCACCTCTATCTGAAATGATGGACACATAAACTCCATAAAGTCTGATTATCTCTTGAATATATAATTTGGCATAATCTTCTACTGAATAGGTAGTCTTTACCGGTAGGAAGTGGGCTGATTTAGTCATCCGATCTACAATCACCCAAATCGAGTCATGATGCATGTGAGATCGCGGTAAGCCAGTGATGAAATCCATATTTATCATCTCCCACTTCCATTTTGGAAGATTTATATTCTGAGCCATACCACCGGGCCTTTGGTTCTCTACGTTGACTTGTTGGCAATTCAGGCACTTGGTAACGAACTCTGCAATACACCTTTTCATACTACTCCACCAATAGACTTCCCTCAAGTCATGATACATCTTTGTGGAACCAGGATGGATTGAATATCTGGAACTATGAGCTTCCTCCACCTTTGGTACACACAATCTACTTTGATACCTCAACACACCGTCTCCCCCTTATTCAAAGGCCTTCAATTTCTGCTTATGAACATTTGCCTTCAATTCAAGCAAAACAGGGTCTTGGTATTGTTTCTCTTTCACTTCAGACACTAGAAATCATTCAGCCCCATTCATCACCACCACTCCACCTTCATTGAAATCCAGCAGTAGGACTCTCAATCATGTAAGTCTGTGAACATCTCTGGCTAGTTCTATCTTGCCTTCCTCAATATGGGAAGTATTATCCATAGATAACCTGCTCAAAGTGTCAGTAACAACATTAGCCTTACCTGGGTGATAGAGGATACTCATGTCGTAATCCTTGAGTAACTTTAACCACCTCCTGTGTCTGGAAAACATACTGGAGACTCTTGTGATCGGTGAACACATCTACAAGAACACTATAGAGATAGTGACGCCATATTTTTAAAGCAAACACTACAACATCCAACTCTAGATCATGAGTTAGGTAATTCTTACGGTGAATCTTAAGTTGTCTAGAGGCATAGGCTATAACCTTACCATTCTGCATCAATACACAACCAAGTTCAACTCTGGACGCATCACAATACACAACAAAGCCTTGTGTACCCTCCAGTAGGGTTAACATTGGGGTAGTAGTTAACTGGGTTTTCAATTCTTGAAAGCTTTTCTCACAAAATTCAGACCATTGAAACTTAACTGTTTTCTAAGTCAACTTAGTCAACGGGGAAGAAATAGATGAAAACCTCTCGACAAACCTCTTATATTAACCAGCCAAATCTAAGAAACTCCTTATATCAGTTGGAGATGTGGGTCTAGGCCAGTTCTGCACTACTTCAATCTTCTGAGTGTCAACTCGAATCCCTTTTCCAGATACAATGTGGTCTAAGAATGCCACAGATTCAAGCCAAAACTCACACTTAGAAAATTTGGCATACAACTCTCTATCTTTGGGAGTTTGGTTAACTATTCTGAGATGACTAGCATGATCCTCCTCATTCCTCGAATAAATCAGAATGTCATCAATAAACACAATAACAAATATGTCAAGATATGGCTTAAACACTCTGTTCATACGATCCATGAAAGCTGCAGGAGCATTAGTCAGGCCAAAAGACATAACAAGAAACTCATAATGACCATAACGGGTCTTGAATGTTGTCTTCAGGATGTCACTTTCTCTTACTCTCAACTGATGATAGCCAGATCTAAGGTTTATCTTAGAAAAGCAAGTGGCACCCTAGATTTGATCGAAAATATCATCAATTCTCAGAATATGATACTTATTCTTTATAGTAACCTTGTTCAACATACGGTAATTAATACATATCCTAAGAGAACTATCTTTCTTCCTCACAAATAAGACCGGAGCTCCCTACGGTGAGATACCAGGTCGAATAAAACCTTTATCAAGAAGATATTTCAACTGCTCTTTTAACTCTTTTAACTCATCTGAATCCATTTTATATGGCGGAATAGAAATAGGTTGAGTATCAAAAAATATATATATATACCGAAGTTGATTTCTCTCTCAGGAGGGACTCTGGGAAGATCATCTTGAAAGACCTCTGGAAACTCACTCACAACTGGAACTGACTGAATAGGTGGTGTCTCAACACTAGAGTCATTAACTTGGACTAAGTTATAGATTCTCCCCTTAGAAACTAACTTCCTGGCCTTAAGGTATGAAATGAAATGACTCTTAGGCATTGCTGAACTACTCGTCCACTCTATAACATGCTTATTAGGAAACTGGAACTTAACTACTTAGTTCTACAATTAACTGAGGCATAACAAGTCCACCATGTCTAACTCGACTAAGTCGGCCATGGTGTCCTTGTGATTGACAGAGATGGTACAATCACAATAAACTCTCTCAGCTAGAATAGACTCACCAACCGGTGTGAAAACACTAAAGGGCTCAAGAAGTCATTCGAGAAGAATATCAAACCTCATAGAAATATACAGTCACAAAAGATAGACTCGCACCTGGATCAAGTAATGCATATACATCAAAAGTAAAGACTTTGATCAAACTAGTGACAATATCTAGTGAATTCTCCTTCTCCTGACGAGTGGTGATAGCATACATGGTTTTCTCCTCCGCCTGTCCCTGAAGTAGCTCCTCTAGGTGCAGATCTGTCTGTCGGAGCCGCTAAAGAAGATTGGGCTCTATTTCCCTATTACCATTACCTTGCAGGTTCTTAGGGTACTCTCTCATAAAGTGACATGTCTGACCACACTTAAAGTAGCTAGTAGAGCCATCACGACACGCTCCTGGGTGGTTTCTACCACAATTAGCACATGCAGGAGTCCAATTAGTCCTTTGTGCCACACTACCCTAAGGTCAAGCTTTAAAGTTCTGTGAATTATAATTCTTGAACTCACATCTGTTCTTTGGTGCAGGTGCACTAGCAGATGATTGTGCAGGTCCAGTTGGCCTTTGCTGAAAAGATGACCGATTTGTATTACCAGCCTTCTGTTGTCCGAACGCATTACCTGCTGTCTTAGCCTTCTTGTTGCGGAACTTTTCCCTATCTTTCAACTTGTCCTCCTCAACCTGTTGGACATGGATCATGAGTCTTGCTATGTCCATGCCCCCTATCAACATTGCAGCCTTACCCTCCTTGCTTGACAAGCGGGACAGTCCAGACACAAATAGACTCATTTTGCTCCGCATATCAGCAACCATCTCCGAAGCATAACGGGATAGTTGGGTGAACTTGAGGCTATACTCATGCACACTCATGGACTCCTGCTTAAGAGTGAGAAGTTCTCTTACCTTTGTCTCTCTCAGCTCATGGGGAAAGAAACTCCCTATGAAGGCCCTTTCAAACACAACCCAACTCACAATTGGTGCTCATTCAGCCCTGCTCTTCTTTCATTGGTCGTACCAAATCCTAAAAATACCCTTGAGTTGGTATGCAGATAACTCCACTCGCTTAGCATCAGCAACATGCATAACCTCAAACACTTTTTGCAGCTTCTCCACAAAGTTCTTCGGATCCTCAGTGACATTTGACCCTATGAATTTTAAGGGATTCATCCTCAAGAACTCACAGATCCTGGATGTATCAGCCACATCCTGACGAACCCCTCTTTGCTAACCAGCTTGATTGGCCACGATTTGACTCAACATTTGTATAGCATCCCAGAACTCAACATTAGTAACCTCTCCTTGAGGGGGTTGCACTTCTGGTGTATTGAGAACCCCTTGATCCTGGGGATCAACATTTCTCCTAGCAGGACGACCTCGAACATCTGAAAAGATACGTGCAAGCACGAATTAGAAAGAAACTTTTATAAAGTTAAACTTTATCGCACGAAAAAGAGTAAGAAGGAATGGAAATATTTCCTAAATGTTGTAGCTTCTTAATTAATAGATGTGACGCGCTTTACACTGATACAAAGATTCTACAGACACGTCTTCATAGACACCTTAGGACTCTTGAACTCTGCGCTCTGATACCAAGTTTGTCACACCCCGAGCCAAATGTGAAATAGTCAACACTGCTCATATCCAATGTTACATATATTACGCACATGAACTGATCATATCATATGAGTACTTTAAAATAGAATCCTTTATTTGATCCTAATGAAGACATAATAATTACAATAGCTTGAATATGTTTTCCATTTTTCCACACAATTATTTTGTTAAGGAAGCAGTGTTTTCGACGACCATTGTCCTTGAGAAGCCATTCTAAGTTGATATGGCAACACAAAATTCAATAAGACCAAGTTATGCGAGCGTATTTACTTAATTGATAGCTATGACAAGTGCAAATAAGTTTTCTTCATGAGAATGAGGTCATATAATGACGTAATACATATTGTTGTTACACGTAACACCAAAACTAAGAGTATGTTTGGATTGGCTAAAAAAAAGTAGTTTTTCAGTCAAAAATAAAAATCAAACTAAATGATTTTAAAGTCAAAAAATAAAAAGCAGAGAAAGTCTACTTTTGGTTTTTAATTTATTTTAAGTTATTTTTAACCTTGCAAAACACTTCCTAACTTGTTTTAATTCATTTTTTTACTCATTTTAAGTAATTTTAAATTTGTCAAACACTTTTAGAAGTTAACACTGACTTAAAAGCAGGTTTGACCAGCTTTTAAGCCGATCCAAACTGACTTAAAAGCAGGTTTGACCAACTTTTAAACCGATTCAAACAACCTCTCTCTCTGATTTGACTTCACCAACTAATTTGTGATTTAACCCGACTCCAAACTTTCAGTATTTTCCTTAATTAGATACAATTGGATAGTGAAAATCGCTAAATGCAATATTTATACATGACTACACGCTCATAATATTGTCTTGTGCATTATACAAATACATAGTTCCATGATCCTACAATTAGTGCTCACAATTCTTTTTTTTTTTTCCCTAAAATTACTTCAGTCACTTTTAGAGCAACAACAAAAACTCAATCATTTTTTCTTGAAAATAATATATATCTATATTATGTTAAAAATGTATTCCCAATTGTAATTAAAAAAAAAAGTATTCCCAATTGTTACTTAATGAGTCGAAAATATATTTTTTCAAATAAATATATTATTTATTTTCTTTTTGAACACATTCTTTTCTAATAATTTTTTTATTATTAGCAAATATTTATCCTACTTCAATGCAAAAAATTAAAAATATTTCATGTTCCATTACAATTTTTTTTTATCCTTATCTAAATAAAAATTAATGATGAATTCACTATGATTTTATATATATGGCATTTATTATCTATTAAAAGGGTGTATGGAGTTACTCTAAAAAAAATCTTTTCTTACATTTTTATTAGTCAAAGTGATTTTAAAAAAAGAAATTAAGTGTAAGATTTTTTTAAAAAAAAGTAATATTTTATTAGGAACAAAATGTGTTTCAAAAGAAAAAATATATATATTTATTTGGAAAAAGAGATTTTTGACATATTTGATAACAATAGAGATATTTTTTTACTAAAGTATTGACCAAGAGCATTTTAGAACAAAACTATAAAGGAAAAACATTTTTATTTATTTTACATCATTTAAAGATTTTCCTTTAAAAACAAAAACAAACGGAGTGTTCAACTTCATAGTATAACCAACTCAGCATACACTCATCCATTCTAAGCAAAAGTGCTTTTATGATTCCTTTGTTGTGGGGCTACATGTGTGAAAGCTTTTCCAGAATTATATGCAATTGCAAAACAATAGTCTTCGTCAAATGACCATTATTATAGATAGATTCTACAGATTATGCTACGTAAATAGTCTTCAACTACTTCTCCACTATATAAATACCCCATTCCTCCATCCCCTTGTGAGAGTTCATAGTTATCATCCTTTTTGTATGATTTTCTTGATTCTCTCTTGTTTCTTGATGCTTTTGTGTGAGTTTGAATTGAGATTTATTTCACTGAAATAGTTGATATTTTTGCTGATACCTTTGTTTCTTTGATACCGATACCTTTTATCTGATCAAAACCCTTGAATTCTTCATGGGGTTTTGGGTTTGATTGGAATTTCAGAATTTTGAGTTTCTGGGTTGGTTTAGAATGGAGCCACTGGATAGGAATCAAAGAAATGGAGAGGGTTTAAATTTGAGAGATAGGATTGGGATGGATCCATTAAGTAGGAATCAAGGAAATGGGGAGGGTTTTAATTTGAATGAGGAGATAGGGATGGAGCCATTGAGAAGGAATCAAAGAAATGGGGAGGTTTTGAATTTGGGTGAGGGGATTGGGATGGAGCTACGGAGTAGGAATCAAAGAAATGGGGAGGTTTTGAATTTGGGTGAGGGGATTGGGATGGAGCTACGGAGTAGGAATCAAAGAAATGGGGAGGTTTTGAATTTGAGTCAGGGGATTAGGATGGAGCCATGGAGTATGAATCAAAGAAATGGGGAGGGTTTGAATTTGAGCGAGGGGATTGGGATGGATCCATGGAGTAGGAATTTGAGTGATGGGACTGGGATGGAGCCATGGAGTATGAATCAAATAAATGGGGAGGGTTTGAAGTTGATCGAGGGGATTCGGATGGAGCCATGGAATATGAATCAAAGGAATGGGGCGGGTTTGAATTTGAGTGAGGGGATTGGGGTGGAGCCATGGAGTAGGAATCAAAGAAATGGGGAGGGTTTGAATTTGAATGAGGGGATTGAGATGGAGCCATGGAGTATGAGTCAAAGAAATGGGGAGGGTTTGAATTTGAGTAATGGGATTGGGATGGAGCCATGGAGTATGAATCAAAGAAATGGGGAGGGTTTGAATTTGAGCGAGGGGATTGGGATAGAACCGTGGAGTATGAATCAAAGAAATGGGGCGGGTTTGAATTTGAGTGAGGGGATTGGGATGGAGCCATGGCGTAGGAATCAAAGAAATGGGAAGGGTTTGAATTTGAATGAGTGGATTGGGACGGAGCCATGGAGTATGAGTCAAAGAAATGGGGAGGGTTTGAATTTGAGCGAGGGGATTGGGATGGAGCCATGGAATATGAATCAAAGAAATGGGGAGGATTTGAATTTGAGTGGGGGGATTGGGATGGAGTCATGTAGTATGAATCAAAGAAATGGGGAGGATTTGAATTTGAATGAGGGGATTGGTATAGAGTCATGGAATATGAATCAAAGAAATGGGGAGGATCTGAATTTGAGTGAGGGGATTGGGATAGAGCCATGGAGTATGAATCAAAGAAATGGGGAGGGTTTGAATTTGAGTGAGGGGATTGGGATGAAGAGGGTTAGTGAGGGAGTGGAAGATGACTCAGTGGTTAAAAAAGTTAGGTTTTATGATGAAATATTTGGTTCTCACAAATATACTGATGAGAATGTTGCTTTAGAAAAGGTTAAGGATGAGCATCTAAAGAATAAAAGTCAAGTCATGGTTTTTGAAAAACTTGATAAAAGTATTGGGCATGTAGGTAAAATGGACATTTTAAAAGGGGGAGGGATCAAGAATGGGGCAGTGGGTGCCCGAGAATTCATTGTTGGGTGTCAAGAAGGTGGACTTTTAAGGGTACCAGAAGAGTGTCACAATGCTATTCAAATGTCAAATTGGAACTTAGGGAATGCTAATGGGGGCAGTGAACTGGGTTTTGATTTTAATATTCCAGTTCTGGAAGCGGCCGATGGAAGTACTTTAGTTGGTGTGATGAAGTATACTCAGAGGACTGTTGAATTAAATGAAATTAGGTCTGGTGTGAGTGATCGCTGGGAAGAAAGAGTGAACAAGGGAAAGATGGAGCAAATTGAGGAAATAATACCTTATGTCGCCCGAAATTGCAATCTTGAGTTGGGAGTGATGAACAAAGACCAGGATATTGGTGGAAGTAGTCCATTGGGCGGTGAGGAGAGATACACCAGAGAAGAAAAGGGAAAGGCTAAGGTTGACAACTCTTGGTTAGGACTTACAACTTTGCCAATGGAGTTGGACTTGCAACACAGCAAGCAGCAGCACGAGGTTATTTCAACAGTGCCACAGCTAGGATCCATCCAGCGTATACAAAGTGTTGATGTGTTACCAATTGAAAATGTTGAACTTAGAAAAAATTTGAATGCTGAGCATGCATTAAGACAAAAAAATGCATTAAGGGAAAGAGCTATTCACTTTGCACGCTTTGATGCTCCCCGTGAAGGCTCTTCTAGTCAGGAAACAAAATTGCCAATTTTGGAAACTATTAAAGATCTAGGGAACAACCCCAATCTCGCTTCTACTGCATTGAAGGGGATTAGGGAGCGTATACCTAAACGAAAGGATGAGAAAGTGGTTAGATGGGAAGCATCTCAACATCCTGAAAATAAAGAGTTTTCTTGTGTGTTTCCTTCACTGCTAGATCTTTCCTTGAAAACCCTTGCAGAAAATGCTGAAGCAATAGTTTCTCTCAAAGGTATCCCTGATATCTTGAGGGGAAGATTGACTGAAATACTCTGCAATTCTAGGAAAATGAGTACTCATATGTTGGACCTTCTTGTTCAAGGATCACCAACTCAAATTCGCTTAAAGGACTGTTCATGGTTAACAGAAGAACAGTTTTGCAACTCATTTAGAGACTTTGATAGAAGAAACTTGATGGTAATCTATGCTTCTTCATTTTAAACTTTAGTTTATTGTTTTTTGTTAATGTGGCATATATTATTCTCTGAAATGTTTCTGCCAAATTATGATTAGGTTACTAGAAGGTAGAGCTAAAGTGTGATTTGTAGTATTATACAGTTGGATAATTGGAGTAATCTTATTGTTGCATACATTTAGAAACCTTTGTGGGGCTACTTACAACCACTATAAGGCTAGGGAAAAACTAAAGAGCAGTCAAGGACGCAAGGATACTTATCAAGCAACAGATTTATTCTTTCTACTTCTTGAATGACACAAGTTTCCTACCACAGGAGAAAAGATACAGAAGATAATTCTTAGTGTTGAGAGTTTCTTATGAACATTTCTTCCCGTGTTTTGCACAAAGGTTGGTAGAGAGATAACAGAGCATGTAAGTAGAATGACAACAGAATAGTGTCATCTGTTAAAAACATTTGCCGAGCTTTACTTTCCTTTATTTGTGTTCTCTGTTCAGTATATACTTTTGTTTGGATGGTTCTTACTCTGTTCTGTTGTCTCAAAAACTGTGTTATTCTAAAGATTTACAAAATATATTCTACTTTTTCCAAGGTGTGGGGATGGCAGAGAAGAGGGCAGCAGACCTTTAGGGAGGGTGTTTTCAGTAGGTTGTTTTGTCATGCTTCATGGAGTACTACTTTTGGTGTATATGTTATAATATTAATACCTTTATTCTTGGGAAAGGAGGGGGACATTTCAACCTGACTTCTGGTCACCATCCTGTGACTTTTCTCTACTTCTACATTCTTTTCTCATCATCTTCTTTTCGTCCTGGCAAGATTGCCTTTGTTCTTTACACATATTGTTAAAAAAAATCATTTGTGACTTCCTATCGTCTCCTGAGAATGCTAAAGGATTTAAACATTATCCCTAAACAGGGCTGTTGCTTTAGTCAAGTTAATTTCTTCTCCCAACAATCCGACATTCCTTTTGCAACATGGACAGCAGTAGCACAATTTCAGTGAAGTAGTTAGCTTCTTGGTGAAATGGTTTGTTGGACCTTATGAAGTTGTATCTGTTTTGGTGGACTCTAAAAGAGTCGGCCCTGTGGTTTTTCATCTGAATAATTAACCTTGTTATACTCCCTTATTGTTCCTTTTGGAGGTAGATAGAAGAATTACTACATAAAGTGCTTCCTGAAAGGAAATAAATGGAGAAAAGCCTGTGTGTCATTCATGGTAACTCAAAATCATTGGCATATAACCCAGGTTTTTGGGTTTTTTGTTACTTGCTTCTGATATGATTTTGCTAGAAATTTTCCAGTTGATGTCCTCATTCTTTCTGGTAACTTTTGAAGTGTGAACTGTTATGCAATGTCGAAGTAAGCCTTACTTCATTAATGTTATTTTACAGTTTGTTAATCAAAAGTAGCAACTATGAATAAGCACCTTTAAGTGTACGAGTGTTTGGATAAGTAGAGTATGGCAGGATAAGTTTAGTTCTCATAAAAATAACGAATGTCTAGTGAGATTGGATGTGATTCTGATGCCTAAATGCAGCAGACAATTTAGATACCCTAGATTCGGTTTACAGGAGAATGACACGATAGATCAAAATGTAGCACATAAAATTAACATAATATGGTAAGGAAATTATTTGGGAAAGTTTGAGAAGCTTAATTAGTAGGAGGCTAGGAGCCAGTTGGGTAGAGAATGAATGTATAACATCTCTCTTGAATTTCGGCACACCCCAAACCATTTCTGATCATTCATGGACCAATCCTCTCTCATTTCACTGATCCTTCCAGACTTCTACTTAAAACATCCATTACCAAAAAACAAAATTAGATCTTCTTTCTCTGAATTACCACCTTCCATTACAGATTTCACTTACTATACCAGAAAACCCTCTCATGTACAGTTTTGATAGCAGAATTAGTGATTTGATTCTCAAAGTAACTTTAAGCCTAGTGTATGGTGGCGTGAAAGATAAATAAGTTATCTAACTTCTCTAGTTTCATTATCAACCAAATAGAAAGGCAGTCTTTGTGGGATGGCTAGAAATCATTTGAATTCAATTGAGAGAGTTGGCTGACAACTCACCAGGATGAACTCCTTTAGTGGAGGAGGCATTTGGTGCTATCACTGTTTTCAAAGGCACGCTTAAGCCCTAAAGTGAAGTGCAAAACATCTTGATGTATATACTTCTACACATGTAGCCCAAGAACAGGCTTTGGTTGTTTTGTTTCTCGCTGCTGATACACATGAATTTGATAGAAGTTTTTTCAAGTTGATGTCCTCATTACTTGCTGATAAATTTGGAAGTGTAGACTCATGCATTTCTAAGATTGCCTTTATTTTGACTAATGTTGTTTTATCAGACTGCTTAATTTTCTATACCTTCTTTTTCTACCTTGTTGCTGGGAGCTGATATTAGATATACAATTATTGTTATTGTTGTCGTTACTACTACTGCTATTACTTTATTTTGATGATTCTGTAAGCTGATATGATTCTTATACCTTTCTGGCTTGGAAGCAGGTGCTACAACTAGATCTATGCGGACAACCCACACTTGATCATGTGTTGGGTACAACCATTGCTACGGCTTCAAATAGCTTACCTAATTTAGCCATCTTGTCACTGAGGGGTGCTTGTCGGATGTCTGATAGAGCTCTGGAAATACTTGTTACATCAGCACCTTCTCTACAATCCATTGATTTGAGTCAGTGCTCCCTTTTGACCCACGCTAGTATTGGTATCACAGCCAACTCATTGGGATCAATTCTCAAGGAGCTCTGTATAGATGATTGCCAGAGCATAGATGCAATACATATATTACCTTCACTGGAGAAGATGGAGCATTTGGAACTGTTGTCGGTAGCTGGAATTCATAGTGTATGTGATCAGTTTGTAAGCGAGTTACTTACAGCACGTGGTCAAAATATAAAAGAGCTTGATATTTCCCGCTGCCCGTAAGTAAATATTACTTCCACTTCTTGATTTACTATGACACAGTTGGTGAAGATTAAATACTCACATTATTTAGATTTAATTTAGTATTTTAACCTCATCTGTTCTGGATGCAGGAATCTGACTGATCAATCCCTGAAGTTTATTGGAGATGCATGTGCTAACTTGCATTCTTTAAATATTTCAAAGTTGAATGAATTGACAGATGTTGGACTGCAGTTTCTCGCGAATGGTTGTCGATCAATCCGGAAACTCATATTTTGCCGTAATAATTTCAGGTTTGGTCCTGATATCCAGTTTGCTTCTTGAAATGTTCAGTTATGCTACTATATTTAATGGCAATAATGATGGCTCTTTCACTAAGATTTTGTCGCCAATCATTTTCCTTAGTCAGAACAAATCAAGTTTTCGCTGTCCATATACCCCTAAAAGGAATAGACATATATATATGGGAAGCAACTTTGAGATGGTATTTCTATACCAGATAAGCTCAGAACAAAACAAAACAAAAAGTGCTTTATGTACTGACCATCAATTTACTTCTGTAATTACTTGTTTGTGGATCGTGTTCTTTTTCCATTTCTCAATATTGGAAGCATCTTTAAAAAGTTCTTCAGAGAAATTGGACTGCACTTTAAAGGAAAAAACCAAGAAGAAAGCAGTGTCCTGGAATTGGCCATACTTTGACATGCTGCAGCATGCGTAGACTTTTCCTGCAGACGAGCAGCTAAAGAACTTGCTATGATATATTGAACATGTCTACCCTGCGTGTTTAACTTGCATTATGATTGGTAGAAGCCTCTTAATTCCTTAGGGTAGTGAAGCTCAGAAAGAGAGCTCAGCTCTGAGAAGGAAGAGATTGGTTTCAACCTATGTTGCTTAGACTCTCCAAAAACGTAGCCGCACTCATGTCGGATTGTCTAAAATGCACTAATTTTGAAGAGTTGGCACACACCATTAGCATAATTAAGAGTCCGAGCAACATAGGTCTCAACATATAAGGTAGGGCCTTCTTGAGGGTCTTTTACACAGGCTCCCGCAATATATTATTCTGTTGTGCCTTTCACGTGAATAAAGGTGCTAGAGGTAAGATTAGCTTCTGGGAGCCTTACAAACAACCAGAATAAGGGAGACAAACAGAATCATTTCTATTGGTGCATGTTGTCATCAATAGAAAAGGAGAGGCACTAGAAGAATTAGGAGTTAGGCAGGAACCTAGTAGTAGTTCCTTGTTCTGACACCCCCTTGGGAAATGGGGTTAGACGTGAAGCAATTAAGGTTGAACAACTCATTATTATCCTATGTTTAACTTTAAGCAATTGCTTTTAGACTTTCTTGCAGTCAATGTAGTGGTGAAAAGAGAGACACTTATCATTTATCAGTGGGAAAGAATGGGTGTGTGAGAGAGGTGCGAGTGAGTGGTCCCTGGCCTTGGTTATTAAGTTGATCAAATTATGCCTCCACATCAGTTTTAATGACATATCCTCCAACTAAAGTAGAAGAATTACCACTTAATATTATAAGTCTAATAAAGGTTTAACAATAGGCCGGAGGTTTGGAGACAGACCCTGTCAAGGTTAAGGTTCAACAAGACTAAGACAAAATACTTGGAGTGCAAGTTAATTGACGTAACACACGTGGGTAGATGTGGAAGTAAGGATTGATACACAAGTCATCTCCAAGAAAGGAAGTTTCAAGATCTGGGGTCAATAATCCAAGGAAATAGGGAAATTGATGTGGTCTTACACATCGTATTGGAGCGGGGTGGATGAAATGAAAACCTGATCTAGTGTCTTGTGTGATAAGAATGTGCCACAAGCCTTAAAGGTAAGTTTTATAAAGTGATCGTTAGATTAGCCATACAAGCTATGTTGTATGTGAAGGAGTGTTGGCCGATCAAGAACTCACACGTCCTGAAGATCAGAGTAGCAGAAATGAGGGTGTTGAGATGGATGTTTGGACACGTGGAGAGATAGGATCAGGAATGAAGCTATTCGAGGCTAGGAGGGAGTGGCCTCCATGGTGGACAAGATGAAGGAGGGAGGCTGATATGGTTCACACATGTGAACAAAAGATGCATAGATGCCCAACGAGGAGGTGTGAGAGGTTTTTTGAAATAGTTTTGGGAAGAAATGATTAGACAGTACATGACACCGAGGACATGACCCTAGATAGGAAGATACGGAGGTCGAGGATTAGGGTAAAAGGTTTGGAGGTCGTCGAGCACTGTCTAGTTCCTTCGCCTGTATCTTACCGAGGACATGACCCTAGATAGGAAGATCTAGAGGCCGAGGATTAGGGTAAATGGTTTGGAGGTAGTCGAGCATTGTCTAGTTCCTTCATTAGTATTGTTATTATTACTCTCCTATCTTACTCTTCGATTTTAGTACTACCTGTTGTTTCCTTTGCATTAGTTACCGTATTATTTGTTGTTGCTACTTATTCTCTTCTTAATTGTTTTCTGCATGACTTTTCCCTATTGTATTTTCTTTACATACTTGATTTATGATTTTTGAGCCGAGGGTCTTTCGGAAACAACCTCTCTACCTTCACAAGGTAAAGGTAAGGTTGTGTACACACTACCCACCCCAGACCCCACTTGTGGATTATACTGGCATGTTGTTCCCACTTTTTATTAGCTCCCCCTTTTTAAATAACATATACCATGAGTAAACTAGTCTTTCAGTTTTTTCACTCTGATATCATGGTTATAGCTGGTGAATTGACTCCTTAATAAATGAAACTGTATTTTGTGTTAAATAATTAGCATGATGACTATTCCAAGTCATATATTTTGTCATCATGATAATGTTATAGCTAATCCGTTATTGCAATGGATTACTTGAAGAGTTGCTGCCTATATCTTCATGATGTACCAGTAGACAGCAACAAGGTTTTGTTTCTAATGGTTTTGGAAGATAAGGAATTGCAGGAAAATACTAATATTCTTAAATACCAGGTCTATCTAGTGGAGTAAGTCTATCTTAATAATATTACTACAGTAAAAGAGCTTGCAATTCTAAAGCAATTATTCAACACTCTTCCTTGCTAGCAACTGTAAAATTTTGAACTTCAATCTTGAAATCTTCACACTTGATAACCGAAAGTGACCTTGTCGCTAAATCTGCAGATTCTTCTTTGGACTTGTAGTGATCTAAATTCACTTATCGACTTGAATGCAACCCTTGACTACTAAATCTTTTTGGCATGTCTTCTTTCTCCGTTAGCGTCTTCACGTTAAACTTATCCATTTTATTTTCCTGAACATAGACAACTCCTCCGTTGCTTCAATTCTTTTGGGAACATTGAAAGCTTCTTTAAGCCTAGCAGGTTCACATTTTGCTTGTGCTTTTTCAATTGGAAGATCATCTTCTAATTTTTTTCAGCCTTTGATCTTTTACATGTTCTACAGGAACATCTTCCATTGGATCAAATGAGAAATGTTTTCTTCATCTTAAATTTTTAACATTTCTTTTTCAGTATCATCACTGATGAAGCAATGTTTATCCTCAAAGGATACTTTGAATCCTTTATCTACCAACTGACAAATACTCAATAAATCTGATCAATATGAGGTTACATATAGAACATCTGAAATTGTCTTATTACATCAACTTGTTTTGATGATGACAATTCCTTTTCCTTCAACAAGAATTTGGTCTCCATTTTCGATCCTAAACTTTGGAATTTCAGTAGGCTAGTTCCTTGAACAAACTCTTGTCGTAAGTCATTTGGTTAGTGCAACCGCTATCAGTTAACCATTTTTTTTGGCTGAAACCTTACTTGAGATGTATGTTGCAACAAAAAGATGGTCTTCTTCTTCTTCTTGATTGGCGACACGTGCATCTGTTTCATGGTTCTTAGATTTATTTTTGCAAATCATTGCTTCATGACCAAGCTGATGGCACTTGTTGCACTTCACCTTTCGGCCTTTTCCAACATCTGAGTGGTGGATGATCCATTTTTTCCAGTGCTCACAAGGTGGGTAATTTTTTAAATTTTACCCCTGCTCTGAGTTTTGTGACTGTCGGCTAAGGCTCTTTCAACCATTCTATCTTGCCTCATAAGTCTCCTTTGCTCCTGTGCCTGGAAAGAATTTATCAACTTTGCCAAGGTAATCTTGGACAGATCTTGTGTTTCCCAAGGTCTATACATGACTCATCATTCGGGTACTGTTACAAAATTAAAAAATTCCGACAAATCTTGAATCTTTAAATTTAGTGCCTAGCAGTCTTACCTTGTTAATAATGCCAAGTGATATGTTTGAGTATTCTTTGGCTGTATGAGAATCTTTCATTCTCTGGACTCAAATCCCCTTATTAAATTTAATACTTGCATCCCACGTGTTCATTCATCTCTAGCTTATTTTTTCTTTAGATAATCCCAAATTTCCTGTAGTGATGTGAGAAACATAATTCTCGTGAAAATAGTTGTTGAAACAGCAACAAACAGAGTTGCTTTCGTCTTGGACTTCATGGGTTTTTTTTTTCCTTGTCACTCTTAATTTGGGCTATTGTGGGATTATTTGGCAACGGATTAATTTCATAATTCTCTTCCACGAGTCCCCAAAGATCAAGGGCCTCCAAGTAATTTTCATTCTCACAACCCATAATTGATAATTTTCACCGTCGAAATAGGAGGAGCCATTTGTGAAAAAACTATTTTCGAAATCCATCTCTTCACTCACTGGTCCCTCAAGAAAAATAGTTCTAGATACCAATGGTTTGTTTTGAAAGAGAAGAAATTGCAGGAAAATATTTAGGAGTAACGAAAGAGTAAGAACGGAGAACAACAAAAAAAAAGAACTTATGAAATGAAGTTGAAAGTTCGATATTATTTTACTGCAATATAATACTAATTTATAATAGAATACCAACTTCAAAACCTAAAGATAAGCAAAAAAAATCGGTTGAAAATAACAAACTTCTCAAGTCTTAAAAATGCTATTTATTCAAAATTCAAATAGAAATCAACTACTAAATACTAGGTCTAATTAGTTGACTAGATCTATCTTAATAAGATTGCTGCAGTAAAAGAGCTTGCAATTCTAAAGCAAATATTCAACATTTTCTGACATAGGAGAGCTTTTAATGTAATTTTATATGCATTGTGGCAGTTTTTAAGGATAATCAAAAATTTGTTCGCACCATCATTTTTGGTTTCCTTATTATGCAAGTTGCGATCTAATATGTACTTTGCATGTTAGTGATGAAGGGATTGCTGCATTTTTGGAAGCTTCTGGAGCATGTTTGGAGGAACTTTCACTGAATAATTGCTCTAAGGTATACTTATTCCACTCTCAAATATGCTTATTAAGCCCAATGATATTGCTAGTTTCTTAATATATTTCTGTGTAGAGTTACTGAATAGTTTTAGATTCCTGAGTTGTACACAAGATTTATCTGTTGGCCTGCATTTAAGCGTCTGATGATAATCTCATTCGTAATTTGTGTTGTGTTGCAAATTTCATGCCCTCTACATTTAGCAATAAGTTATAATAACTAGGATATGATCTATATCATATTTTTATTGAGTTTGTTAATATGTCAAGCATTTTGCCCATGTGTGGTCTTCTCTTACAATAGAAAGAGAGAGAGAGATCAATTCCTTGGGAATTGGTAAATAGCAGGGGAAAGTCATATAGTTAACTTTTCCTAAAAAGTGTTGGTTTCTTTTTTGTACTACCTGCTTTGTTAGTGACTGGTGATCTTTGACAGGTTAGCACTAGCACTGCCTTGTCACTAGCCAAACTTTCAAGAAAGTTACTGCATTTGGACCTATCATGGTGTCGCAGAATAAGTGACAACGAGCTAGGGCTGATTGTAGACAGCTGCTTGTCGCTCAAGCTACTTAAACTCTTTGGCTGTTCACAGGTATGCCTGGACAACCCAATAGTTAACAAGTTTTTCAATTTCATTTTTGGCATTTTCAAGTGTTTACCTATTTGATGCACATTATCGTTTTCTTGGCTCATCCATGTATTACACTACTGTCTGCTATAGCTATATCACAAGAAATGGTTCTGGAATTCTAGTATCTTTTCAATTAGCGGCACACCTTCTGAATTCACTAAATTTATTGGCTCTCTCTGCCGGGGCTTCCTGTTCCAATTAGTTGGTGTCAGCATCAGTTGGCCAACTGTCACTTTTGCAATTATGATCTACAAAGTGAAAGGGATACGAAACAGATAAGAAAGGTGGTAGTTCTATGAGCGGAACTTGTCATCCATCATTTCTTACCTCATCCAGTTCTCTATTGTGCATTCTCCGTTTTCACTGTCGTCTGGTCCTTTCTGATTTAAGTCCTTATCATATTTACGATCTCTTTCTGAGGTTTCACTGAGCTTAGAACTGGGGTAGCATTTAAGAATCAGAGTGTTTGATAATTTGCAAAATCTTGCTTTTTCTTGCAGATAACAGATGTATTCAAAAATGGCCACTCAAACACTGTAGTGCAGATCATTGGATTGGGTATGACCCAGATATTTGATAATAGCAGGTTTGATGGCGTGGAAGCTCTGTTGAAATATTCACCAGTAGTGATGTCTTCTAATACATGAAGGACACTTGACATGATGATTGACGATGCATCTAAAGATTCCTCAATGCACAGCATTGCACCTATTGGAACAAATAGAAATTGTCTTTTTTAGTTGTAATCTTTTCTTTGGAACAGCCTGTTCTTCCTTACTTTGCAGGTCATACATGATCACTAGACTACAAATGGTTGCCAAAATCTGGCTAAATAGGCTTATAGCAATACATCTCTTGTCCTCGATGTTATAGCTTGTTTCTTTCTGACAATAGATTACATCGAGTTGATTACTATGAAAGTTATCACCTTATTGCTAAATCATTCTTCAAGTCATGATGATTTGCTTGGTGCTCACTTCCAAATGCATTATGTCTTTGTAGATCTCTCGATTCAGCTTATGAATTTGTCGCTGCTGCTGAACTAACCAGAAGGGGTGGGTAACGTTTTACTCCGTGTGTCCCCCAATTCATGTGACACTCGTCTTTTTAGTCGGTCGGTCACAAAAAGAACGAGTAACTGTCTAATTTTAAACTAGTCAGTTTACACCTTAATGAGAGATTTATAGCCACAGAAATATCTATGGCTTATTGTGGATCATAAATTTCAAAAGTCTTCCTCACATTTTTAACTTTGTACCCGATCAAACACCTACACAAATTGGGAGAGAGGAAGTAATTATCTATGGATGTAGCAACTATCAAATACATGATTGCTCGATTCCTTACGGTCAAGAACGACAATGGTGAAATCAAGTCTTGGGTTGGTTTTACTTCAATTTTGTTGATGCTTTAGTCCGGAAAGTCTTTTTGCCCCCTTTTCCAAACCACACATGAACACTAAACATACAAGGCACATATTTTAGCCCTTTTTTTATTCATGCTAGAGTGCTTTAAACTTCAAAACAAATGCAAGAACAAGGAGAAATATGAGAATCCCAGTGGAAGAACCACCAACCCTGTGAATCCAGTAAGGATCGAACCTGGTAAAGCTCTGATCCAAGTAGCATGACATAGCAATGGCAATGATGAGAAACAACATGAGCAATGGCAAGTAAGAAGATATGCCAAGTGATTGCTCTTCAAGCTCTGGATCGACTAACTTTCTCCTGTCGATGTACAGAGGTGAGAGTATGGCAACAAGTGTAAGACCTATGGCTAGAAGCCTATGATCATAGGATGAGAACCGGGCCAATTGATGAGAAATACTTATGCTCATGATGAGGGTGATCAAGAAGAGCAGTGGAAGATAGGGAAAGATGGTTTGTTCTTCAAGCTGGGGTTCAGTAGTGTTTTTTCTACTGTCAATGTATAGAGGAGAGATGACAGCCACAAGTCCAATGCCTATGGCCAAAAACCTCTTATCATTTGTAGGAAACCTGCCTCTCCTGCTTAAAGATTCCTGCTCCATTGAATATAGTAGTCACCAATGCTTCCTCAACTTAGACCTTTGATAGAGCCATTGGTTATTAAATTGTTTTTAATTTCTCAGAATCTTTTTTTTTTCTAGTGAATTCCCATCCCTTGTTATCCTTGCATCAAAAGTAACCCTTTTAGAAGAAAAAAGAGAGACCCTTTAGATTGAGGATATTTCCAGAGAGTGAAAAAGTTGATATTCTTTTGGAAGATAAGGCAGCTACAAGTGGTGTTGTGTAGTTTGGTATCTGATTCTGGCTGCATGAACCTGGAATCTCTCTATTTTTACAAAGTATTAGTGGGGAACTTTTTCTTTTTGTTTATTTTGAGCCCATGATTTCACCAGCTTCATCGACAATTGCCACATCCTTAGGTTGCACATAAGTGCAAAACTATACTAGTTGCAGTTTATGAACTAGATTCCCATAAAAGGAATTGGGATGATGCTGTAAGCATGTAACCTACAGAAAATTAGCTACCAGAACTAAATAGAAAGATTTTAGACAAGTCATCTACTAGGTTATCGGAGCCTCCATCAAAAACATATTCACTTGATAGTGACATAACCTCCTATCCAAAAATAAGAGAACAGAGCCAAAGATTATTAGTATCACCTCTCTTTAAGATATAAAAGCTACTTAACTGACGAAATTCTTTACATGAGAGTGATGAAAAGCTTTCTGGTTTACATGAAAAAAATAAATACAATTTGTAGTACATTTTTACATTTTAATGTCAAATTGTAGTGTCAACAGAGTATGGCTTAGCATTTGGTGAATACATGAATGATGAGCAGAAACCAGCTTAACTTTCATCATCGGAAGTCTTTGACTTGTTTCCAGAAAGTCTCCTCATCCATTTCTTCTGCGATGTAGTAAGATGAAATATCGGTGCACCGTGTGGAGTATCTGATGATGCTCTCACAGTCGTGGATGGAAGTTCAGCAGGAAGTGCAGATGCAGTGCTGGTGAAGGCATTCAAAACAAGAAATGCCAATATGGGTGAAAGATCCAGAGTCCCTCCAAGTGGTGGAATAATCCCACGGAATATGTTCAAGTATGGGTCGCATAGAGTGCTGAAAAGGAATACAACATTTTTAACAATGTACGCGTTTCAGATTTCACACAAAATTGAGCCATTATTCTTAACAATGTATGCATTTCACACACAATTGAGCCAGATATTAAAATAGTTGGATTCTGGAATACTCACCTGACTGACACTAGCCTCGCTAAGTGGTTAAAAATTACTTAGAATAAGGAAGTCCTGAAAACTACACTATCCACAGTTTATGAATGCTCAAATGAGAAGAATACACAGCTCAGCTTTTCTAAATACTTTGCATGATGTTGACCCATAATATTATAACAAAGAAGCAGGTCAACTGAGCAACAAGTACACACAATCTGCCCAAGGATTACTATTATTGTTTTTCTTTTAATAAGGCCCGGGAAGACTATTTATATAACACTGAAACTCCTAATCCTTCAATCTGATTCATCAATGCAAAACCACAAACAGAAGACAAAATGTGCTGATATTGTCTCAAAAGTAAAATAAAAAACAATACAAGAATTTGTGAATTGAGTGAGGCAAAACACACTCGAGCTACCAATAAAAATTTGGTTATTAGTGTCTTTTCTTTTCCCGTTTTCTTCATGGATAATTAGCCATCAGTTTCATTGAAGTAAGAGGATGCCATTTTGATGCTTGAATTTTGAGGACTGTCACGAATCACTATTTAAAACTTTATCAATTTATTTCCTCAGCATATATGTCCCTAGTATGCAAAGTTGCCATCGCTTTAATTGATTATAATAAAGCATCATTTGAATCATAGACATTGTTGAACTATAAAGCATACCTGAGGGGACTGACAATGGCAGGAGGAGCATTTGGGAACCAGGTTAAAACAAGTCTGACAACCAGTAATGAATTGTAGATGTTCAAGAAATTTATAATTCCATTTGCAACAACAATTCCTGCAACAGAGTCACCATGCAAGACAGCTGCAAAATTGTGATGGGACAGATTACCCAAGTTCTGGTAAGTCCTGCACTGTACCTGGAAGTAAATTCAGTTGAGGATACTCAAATTATTACACAGATAAAATCATATAAGGCAATAAAACAAGCCGAGAAACTTATCATTTCTCAAGTAACAAGAGAGCAAATTGTTATGTAAGAAAAGGAAGGGACATGAGAAGATAAAGAATTAGAATATTTGCATGAAACAAACTTAGAAACTTCAAGAACAATGAATATAACGTTTCATCAGAGAACTTAGAGACTTTACGATACAGCTCACACGTATTTACAAGAGGAATCAGCCAGGAGTTGTGAATTTGCAAATTGAGGGGAACTTGCAACGAGTCGAGTATTTCAAGATTCAATTTCATTTTTCTAAAAATTGGGGTTAAACAATAATAAGTTGCCAGATCAGCTAAAAGCTTATGTATCAGTGATTTTTAACTGTTTCTCCTTTAAGATTTGGCTACTGGTAAGAACTTCTGAGTGTGTCCTAACAATGCTTGGAGAAATGAGTGTCATTCATCAAGAGGTTCTCATGTATACAGAATCCACACTAGCCTTTATATAACCTTCTTTCACTTGGAAAGAAGAACTGGAAATTTCTTTGACAGAGAAACTGACGGATATGTCCAACAAAACAACTGAGAGAATGCACATTTCACAAAATTTTCCTCCTAGTTCCTATTGCCAAACTGAGAATTTTCTTTTATAAAAAAATGTAAAACATTTACAGTAGTAGTGAGTCTATACAGTACAATATTAATTCCTTACAATCCCTTGAGGACTATCACCCAATACATCTACAAAAAATATCATCTTTTGTGATAAACACTTTGAATTGTTTTACCCTAAGTGTTACATTATCAAGTACTATCATATCTCTATTTTGAATAGGATAATTATTTTCAAGTGTACCCACATTGCAACAAATATACAAAGCAAAATCACAAATATCATTTTTTTATCAGTCTAGAACAGACAAAAACAAATCACCTAGAATTTTTTTTATCTCTAATGAGATTTGAACATGACGATTAGGTCACACGCTATTAAATTTGAGTAAAAGTTAATTGAAAGAGAAATCATAACATGAAAGTTGAATAAATTTGGAGATAGAAACTGAAATAAGAGAGAAGAGTAGGTACCTGAGAGAAATGTGAAGAGAAGTTCATGATTTTGTTGAAAAGGGGTTGAGAAGCAAGAAAAGAATGCAGAAAGGTGAAGCATTTCTCAGCTGTGGAGAGTAAGGACTTGTGAAAATGAAGAAAGGCATTTGATGAAGTTTGTGCCAACTGTAGATTTGATTTTGGGAGTTGTTTGAAGAATGGAGGAGTTGAGAATGAGAAAGGTAGTGAAATTAAACAGTTTGACACCACACAATTGTGCTTCGATGTTTCAGCCATTGATTGCGATGAAGATTGAGTAACCATTGCTGAACTCAGCTTCTTCTTCTTCTTTAATCTTCAGTGCTAGGCTTAGAGGAAACAAGATAAGAAACGCTGTTTTAGTTTTATTTATTTACTTTGTTATTCTTTTTCAATTATTCCTCGGTTATTTATTTTTAAAAATCACAAATCCACCAAGGTGACATATGGCCTGTGGGGTTACGTAAGGACTAAAATTGAATCATAATTAATAGGCTTAAGTCATCCGCGACCCTTTAAAGTTATCCGCATAATTTATTTAGACACTTCAACTGGGACTCTTACCTATTAGACACTTTAATATTAACGAATATTTATCTATTGAACATAAAATGACAACTAGCATTAAAAATATTGTGTGTGTAATTCACACATTATCTTGACAAAATCACGAATAAAAATACGACACATGGCACATGGGTCCATAATTTTAATTTTGAAAAATAAAAAATAATTTTCAGCCTTTAATAATAAAGAAAATTAAATTGACAAAAAAAAATTCCCCCCCACTCCCACCTAACCCCCCACCCCATATAACCTATTGCCCTTTCTCCTTCGTCTTCTTCTCTGTCACTCCGCCATCACCATTCACCATCGATTTCTCCGACGATAACAAAAAAATAATAATCTCCCCCACCCCTTCCTGAATACACCCACCAAATCCTTTCCTCTTTCTTTTTCTTCCCGTGTTACTCAAAATAAGAATAATCGACATCGATAAATTATTTCGAAATTGAAAACAAAGAGAAATTAGAATTATAGCAAAAAAAATTATAACATTTTTAATAAGTTTAATGAATGGTGATGGTTGCTCGATCGGAGTTATTGAAAATAAAGATGCACGAATATTGGTAGACTTTTTAACTCCAATGGTCGATTTTTTTTCTTCTTCTTGCAAATTCAACAGGCAGTTTGTTTGCAAATTTAGCAGGCAGTTTGTTTACCGAAAATGAAGAGAAAAAAAATGCCAAAACAAAAGACAGAGAAATTTAAAGTCTTGAAAATGATGGGTTGAAGAAGAAGAGGACTTGTACATGGGTGTGAGGTTGGCTTTTTTTTTTTATGAATTAAAAGATTAATGTTTAATTAAATTAATTTTTCATTTATTTAGTCAATGCATGCCAAGTGTCAAGAAAGTAGGTACAAATTTACTTTAAAAAAATGTATTCACACGCTCATCAGCAGTGAGATACACTTATTTTGCCACATCAGCGTTTTGTGTTTAATAGGTACATGTCTTGAACAATTTAGGTGTTTAATAGGTACAAGTCTTAGTTCAGGTGTCCAAGTGAATTATGCGGACAACTTTAAGGGGTCGTGGATGACTTAAGCCTAATTAATAATTCAAATCAAAAAATTATTATTGGATTATTGATATTGGGATATGCCCTTGAATGAAAAAACTACATAATTAAACATACTTAACTACCATATATACATCTATAGTTTAAAAATAAAAATTATTATTGGATTATTGATATTGAGATATGCCCTTGAATGAAAAAACTACATAATTAAACATACTTAACTACCATATATACATATATAGTTTTAAAATATTACTCATACTACCACTTTATAATAATTATATATCATATATTTGAAAAAGTTAAATCAGATACACAAAATCATTAAATATGATATTAAATAATTATCTTAAAAATTAAAGGTACCTTAACAATTTAAACTACTTTCTCTCACATCTCTTAAGTCGTTTTCCCAATTAATGGTCCAATAATTTCATCAGCTCCCCCCTCCCCCCCAAACTCTTATGAACTGTATATCTCCGCCACCCCCACACCCACATTCTCCATCACCTTGACTATATTTTTCTTCCTTCATCCTCAATCTCATGTGCCAAGTTCATCTTCTCATTCTCTTTCTTACTTCCTTCACCCTCATAGATCTTCATCACTAAGCCATCAAAAATTGAGTTGAAAACGAAACAATACAATCTTAACCGGCAATTGTGTTTCATCGTCGGAAATGGGGATGGATAGTACAACAACTAACGAAATCGAAAACAGGTTGTTAGAATGGAGAAAAAAAAGTTGAAAGGCAAGATCCATAGCCATATCAGCGCTGGATTTCAGTTCCGGACTTGGTGAATTTACGATGAGTTTGTAGAGATACAATGTTTGTTAGACGTAGCTAAATGTTTTATACAATGTTTGTTAGACGTATCTAAATATTTTATGTATTTGCCCTCCATCTACGTATCTCTCTTTCTTCTATGTATATATCTTTATTCTATATATTTGTTTATTTATTAAATATATATATATATATATATGTATGTATTTTCTATTAAATATATATGAGTTGTTTTATGTCATGTATATGAACATGTTATTCTATGTATCTGAGATCTTTCTGTCATGGTCTAGTGTGTTTTCTTTAGTGTATTTGAGATGGTTCTGTCATGTATCTGAGATAGTTTTGTTATGTATTTGGTCATACTTCAAGAGATCGTTGTAGATCACACTTTTATGGAATTACGACAATCATAAATTCATTGTTGGCGCAGTTAGCGATAGTAAAGACCCACCAAAGCCAAAATGCACATTTATCGAATCAAATTTCATTGAGAAGATTGATATCGAATAATTAGATACATACTTCAAATACATGTTATGGATCATATATACGTATATAACAGATACACCTAATGAAATACATTTAATGAAATTCGGTGCATGAATCAGATACATAGTGCGAGATACACATTGTTCTCTAAAAATGAAAAAAATGAAGAAGAAACAAATCACAAAATTCAAAGAAACAAATTTGAATTTCTGAAAAAAAATTGTTCACTTTTGTTAAAAGAGTGATCTCCTCCTTAAATTAAGCATTTTAGTTATCGTGCTTAATTAAACATGTACCAATGGATATGCAAAGAATGTTGTAAATCCTTTTGAGTTGTTAATTAATCATCAATTACTCATTTAATTAAGAAAATAAGTTATACCCCTTTAATTCAAATTTATAATCATGTATCTCGACTTTTAAAACTGACGGACACATGTATCTAGCGAGGATTGATTCATGTATCCAAAGGCCGAAATATGGTATAGGAAGTAATATTTCAAACTATCATGAATCCTAGTAACTATGACATAAACTAGTGAGATTTATGTAGTCTGCACATATTGCATACGGTTTAAGAGTGACTTAAATTAAAGGGAAAACTTTCAAAACAACAATATTTTAGTTTTTAGTGGGACTCCTTAGCAATAGTTTCACTATTTATTTAAAATGACAATATTTTAGCTTGTTAAGGGATGAGTTATGTATTTATTTTATTTTGATTAATTTGAAAGAATACAAATAATTAATAACAGAATAGAGAAAATCATGGAACAGAAAATTTCAAAAAGGAAAAAAAGATTTTAAATATAAATCAGTTATGTTTTGAAAAGAGCATATGTTGCCATTTTTTCTCTTGAGCGTTTTTTTGTCTTGTTCTTAAGAATTCCAAAAAAAAAAATTGCAAAAAATAGTTTTGTCTTCCAAATCATTCAATTGATAATTTTCAAAGCTTCTTCGAGTTGAATTCGGCATATTCTTGAAACGGAGGTTAACAAAATTCACGACTATAATTTCGTCAGTTCCATTGAATTCAAGGAATTTCGACATCAGGTATTTTTGTTTTTATCGATTATTTTATTTGTTTGGATGATATATTCGTATATCTCGACTATAATGGTGGGTTGATTTTTTTTTCTGATGGAATGGGTGAAATCTCTGTATGGTTTGATATTTTTAGCTTTTTTGGATGTTTTGTATCTAAACTATGATGTAGAACGATTGAAAGTGCTTGATTTTTTTTAGTTTCATAGCTGTTTTGTTTTTATTTGAATGCATACAATATTTTTGTATCCCATTATATTAATGTAAACAGTAACAATATGAAATTTTCGTATCCCATTTTTTTGGATGTTTTGTATCCAAATTATGATGTGGAACGAATGAAATTATATATTTTTTAGTTTGGAAGCTGTTTTTTTTAATGCATACAATATTTTGTATCCCATTAAGTTAATGTAAATAGCAACAATATAGGGATATAGTCATAAAAATTATGTGATATATTGAACAGAGTACAACTAGGGATTAAAAATCATAAAGTAATTAAGAATTGTGTACCAATATTTGTTGCCTTGTAGTAAGTTCTGGATACAATTAAATATTGGATTCAATTTGTTGTAGTTGAGCTAAAAGGTGAAATCTTTGTATGTAAATACAAATCAGGATGTATTGAGTGTGTGTTCTATATTTTTTTGTTTTTGAAGCTAGTTACCTGGAAGGCCATCCAAGAAGTATCGTGACAAGGCGTACAGCGAGCTATATGGGAAGAAGAGCAAGAATTCTTGCAGTACTTGTGGGTTTAAGGGGCACAATAGGCGTTCGTGTAGGAATGGACCGCGTATTGTTTAGTTAATGATGCTTGAATTTTATATCTTATTAGAGTGGAATTGTTTCCCAATTTCTAATGCCCTCTGTTTTATATATTTACTTGTTTGGAATTCTTTGAATATGTGTTCAACCGAAATGTATTCATATTCATGTTATGAATTTATTTTATTTTTGTGTATTTAACGTGTAATTACTTTAAAGTGTAATTGAAAAATTATATGAGTCACAAATTTAAATTATATAAAAAGTGAAATACAATCTATATACCTAAAGATATGTATAACTTAAAATACAAAAAATTATTGGTATAGAATTATAATGAATACAACTCTTTTGGCGTTCTAGTTTAAGAAAGAAAAAAATACAAATTAGTAGTAAAATAAAATGATATTGAAAATACATTTTTGGTGAAAACATAAAACATAAAATAAGTTGTATTCAAACTAAATTGTATTTATATTTCAATATCCAATCTTGTTATATTATTATTATTATTATTATTATTATTATTATTTCACTTTAAAATTGTAGTTACTATTTCTCTGGATCAGTTTATATTCCAAAAATCAGGATGTATTTCAATATCAGTTTGTATTCCAAAAATCAGGATGTATTTCAATATCATTTTGTATTCCAAACGCCAAATGAATACCAAATAAGTTTATATTTCCCTTCTTATAATGTATTCATCACAATTTTAGATATTATGTTTTCATCAAACTTATATTGCTTTAACAAACTAAAATACAAAAATATGTCTTCCTAATACAGTTATGATTAAAACTGTAGAGAGTATACACATGAATACAAAAAATGTCTTACAAAAAATAAAATACAAAAAATATCTTACTGATACAATTATGATTAAAATACAAAAAATGTCTTACTAATACAGTAATGAGGGAAATTCCCCAAAATTTGAGGAAAATTCTCCAAAATTTGGGTAATACACAAATCAAATGAGAGAAATTCTATTATTCGGTATACCTCTAGTAATTCTGATTGATTCAGTCATTGTAGACAATCAAATGCTTTCCCCAAAATCTAAAACCCTAAAATCAAATTTTGATATTATCAAATATAAATGTATTAAAATTCAAACAAAATAAACAGATAAATGATTTTTTAGATTCTACTAAATCTGAAAAATTAAAACAAAATCACAAAAAAAATTGAAAAAAAATATTTAAAAGACTAAATATCTAAAATACATAAATATTTGATGAATATCTAAACAAAATCACAGAAAAATCAAAAAAATTGACTGAAAATTCGTAATATATACAATCCGAAATATACACTATAATCGGTGATTTTAAAAAGCAAATAAAAAATAAATCTCAATAAATAATGGAAATTACCTTTGCCAATCGAGAAATTTCTTGAATTAATATAGAGATTTTGTTTAACAATCAAGAAATTTCTTGAATTAAAATAGTGATTTTGTTGAACAATTTGTGAGAACCTTGAAGAAAGAGAAGCTGAAAAACGTAAAAGGTGGGGGAAAGAAAACCTGAAAGATGGGGAAATAAGGGTAATAGGTAGTGATGTGGTGTAATTGTTTTTTTTCTTTTTAAACGGTTATTGGTTTATAATTTGATCCAATATAAGATTGTTTTGATAAATAAAAGAAATTTAAATAATAAAATCTGAATACAAATTATTTTCTAAAATATTGTCATTCTGACATTTTAAATAAATATTTTAAAGTGTTGTTATTTTGACTAATTATGTTAGGTATTATGACTTGATTGCTAATTTTCCCTTAAATTTTTTATAAATAATGGGTTATCAATTTGGGAATAGATTGTTTAATTTTTATAGTTGATTTTGATAATGCATTAATTTGTTTTACACGTGCGACTATTTGCCAATAATATTACTTCACCCTGAATCACTTTACCCCAAAACATTTTCTCTCATTCACTGCTATTTGATACGCTCAAATTACACCTTTCAATGAAGTGTAAAGCAATCGTTGTTCAAATATAGAAAGCAGCAAGGTTGGGGTCGAATTTTAAAAAAAGATATGGCGAGAATATTACTATTAGGCAGGGGTGTCAAATGGGCGTGTTGGATTGAAATTAGAGATACTAAAATGGGTCGAAATAGAAATTGGGTTGGGTCTTGACCCGCCCAAATTTACTTTGGGCTAAAAATCGGGTTGGGTCAAGACCCGCCTAATTTGACCCGCTTAATCTCAATAAATTTAACATATTGTTATTTAACTTTTATATCCATAATTTGAATTTCAACTCAAATTTTTTTTTTAAAAAAAAGTTTCAAATGAATAGATAAATCCTAAAAGATATAAAATAGATAGTAATTCATATCTTCAATATAGGAACATACATTACATCAATGTAAATAAAGAGTCTTAAAATGGGTTGAAATTAGAGATTAAATTGGGTTCAATTGAAGATTCTATTAAAAATGTGTTAAGACTTGAATGAGTTGAGATTGAACCCAATTCAAATTATCTTGAGCTCAACCCTTAAAATTATATGCGGGTTACCTATATTTGGGCTCATTTTTACGCCACTAATATTAGGGGAAAACTAAGCATATACCCTATAAAAGTAAAATAATTACCAACATATACCAATTTACATTCATATCCCATTAAATAATTACACTATATACCACCAACTAATTTCGCTTAACTGATACTCCCTCCGTTTAAAAAGAATGACCTAGTTTGACTTGGAACGAAGTTTAAGAAGAGAAAGAAGACTTCTTAATCTTGTGGTTCTAAATTAAAGTTATGTCAAATGTACCAAAATGTTCTTTAATCTTGTGGCCTTAAACATGCCACGTGGAAAGTTGAAGTTAAAGTGTTGCCAAAAAAGGAAAGGGGACATTCTTTTTTAAACAGACTAAAAAGGAAACTAGGTCATTCTTTTTTAAATAGAGGGAGTACTAAATAATATATATATATATATATATATATATATATATATATACACACACACTCTTATAGTATCATTGACTAATGAGAAATTTCTGAACAAGAAACCCTAATGTTACCACAACTATATAGATATATTCATATAGTATCATTGACTAATGAGTAATTTCTGAACAAGAAACCTTAATGATACCACAACAATATACATATGCTCTTATAGTATCATTGACTAATGAGTAATTTCTGAACAAGAAACCTTAATGTTACTAATACAGTGTATATATATACTAATTTAGTATCAGTTAAACAAAATTATCAGTTTTAATGATACCAATATAGTATATGATACTGAGTATCAGTTAAGAGAAAATTATCAGTCTTAATGAAGGGGGAGGGTATGGGTTGTAATTATTTATGAGAGAATGGGTATTTCTTGAATTACTTTGGTTGGGTATGAACATGTAATTATTTTGGATTTTATGACCTATTTATGTAGTTTTCCTTAATATTAGGTGTAATTAGAATGAATGGTCTTTATTTCTAAAAAAAAACCTAGAAAGTAAAATTTAAAAGACCTAGTTTTCTTATCATCTTACAATCAAAGCAACACATACGTGAAGTTGTGTTTAAGGTGCTAAGCATTGCGTCAAGAATCATCGTACTAAACAATAATCTTGACACAATGCTTAGCACGATGATTCTTTACGTTCAATTTGTATTGAGTGACAAATGACATACGATCTTAATTGACTTTTTTAGCAATCATTCTACTTTGAGTTGCAGACTGTAAACTAGTGATGCGGCGTCGCATGTGGACATGCGACCGCATTACTTCTTGCGCATCAATATCAATTTATGGCAATAAATTATTTGCTTAATTTCAATTTTTTTTTATCTTGTTTTACTTCATACACATGTAAATCATACAAATGTGTCTTTTGTGACTAAAACGCCATAACTTTCGCCTTTCTTCAGTTGAAAACACACAACAATAAAAGCGTAGGGACTAGATAAGTAGGTAGATTACTCACTTATGAAAACTCCCAAATTTAAACAATTGTTTGCCCTCAAGCTATACAAATACTTCAACATCGCAAGACTCAGACTTAATTCATTTACTTAATACATAACTTGATTTGACACCCACGTTGGATCATAGACACCACAATTTATGACACGAAAATTATCAAACTTACTTACCAACATTCAGACATTTCTTATTTCATGACACCTAATCAATATTAACAATTGATCCTACTCAATCTAATGTGCCTACTCACGAAAAGAATTCATCCCACAACAATATTATAATGCTTTGGGATATCAAATACATAACAAAATACTCACTCTCAGAAAGAATATTCTTATGTGCACATGTAGTATCATAAACTTGTTCATTATGTATTTCTTCACTAATTTCGACTATTTGGCACATGATCAACTAAGGTTTGTGGGTAAGGGTGATGAAAGATTTAAATTATTTGACTTGATTACTTCAGGATATATCCTCTATCAATTTAGCTTTAGTTGTGATGAATAACGTTTCAAGCACACCTCATCCAATTCTAGGTGTAAACGATCGTTAAGCAATATATAACCCAATAATTGAGTTGGGATCGAATCCTACAGGGAGCGGTACGTGTTCAAATTCAATTAAGAAGTACGAATGTGATCTAACTAGATATAAGAATAGAAATTATCGAAAAATACATAAAATAAATAAAAAGGGGTGACACGAATGTCAGATGGGGGTTTTGGATTGCAATTATCAACTACAACGTAGTCACAAACAATTTGAAATAACAATAAAGAGAGGAATTCTCAGGATGTGATCGATTATAGGCAAATTTCAATATATGGGTAATTGAAACTACTATTAAATAGCTAAATATCATTGGGTAGGCTAGACTATAATTGAAATAGCTTTCTCTCGAACAACTATTCCGCTTCAAGTGATTTCTCTCGAACATCAACAAGCATAGAAATTAAGAACAACCCATAACCTTAATACATCTTCTCTCTCGAGAAAGATGGGTAGGATTGGGTTTAGAATTCACTCTCTCGATCTGAACCAAAATCAGCCCAATACCTACAAACTATTAATAAAAAACTTTGGTTCTAAAACCTCTCTCTCGAGCAAGCTAAGAACACAAAATTAGAACTACATTTGTCCTCCTCCTATCTCCATGTAAAGAATCAATATCAACCTCCGGAGATATATCCTCTGGAGTTACTCTTCTCCTATTTGCCTTGTCCCACGTGTACTCGGCCTCTATGCGCCGAATGTCGGTGGAGGATCTGGGTGTAACCTTAGCATCCTTCTTCTCGTCATGAGAAACTCCAACCAGACGACATAACCATGTAATGAGTACGGGAAATAGAAGGGACGTCTGGCGCTGTTTGGCCCTCATGGCCATCTTCTGCTCTATAATCAACCCCAGATTCAGCTACTTCTTGGCAATGATAGATCCGAGACAGGCAGCCTTTGGGTGGCAGAGAATGGACTCGTTCTGTGACGGCATGACTGAGATGTTGATGAACCCAAACCAGTACCGCGTTTCTATGTTCAGATCCTTCTTCTCAATAGGTGCTCATGCCTCAATCCACCTCGAGATGGTGCCAGAAATGAGGGGAGCTATCCAACCCTTCAGGTTATCTAGAGTCTGTGAAGTTATCATACTCTGATATGCGTGCTCAATGTATGTGGCCCTATCAAATATGTTGTTTATCTCATTGTTGTCGCATCGCACTATCCTCTCCCGGACCACCATAGACTCTACCGGACTAAAAGCACTGGCCTTCTTCTTTCCCTTTGGTACCAGGTCACTATAAGTAGTATAAAACTCCCGGACCCATGTAGGAATGTATGGGCCACGGGGCCTAGTGAAGATCTCAAACCTATGGAACCGGAGAGTGTCCCACACATGTGGGTATCTGTTCATACACCATCTGTGGACAACCTCTTTTCCTCTAGAATGGTCCTCAATCCCTCGGCTTTTAACCGGTTGAGTAACCAGGGAGGAGGACCCTGAACTGGTGGTGCTGGAACCACCGCGTGTGCTGGAACCACCGCGTGTGCTGGAGATGGCACTGAATCTGTAGCAAGAGGAGTCGACTATGGAATCCTAGACGGATTTGGACGAGCTTTGGCACGAATCTCTGCTCGTCGGGTCTATAGCAATTTATCATCCACAAGCTCAAAGAATGAATTCTGAGAATCGAAGGACTCTCCATCACTGCCTGAGTTGTACTCCGGTCTCTCATCTACGGACGTCTTTCCATTGCATTTGCCTCCCTTCGGAGGTACTTTCTTGCTCTTTGTGGTGGAAGCAACTACTTCCTCATTAATAAATATACCTCGTGCCCTTTTTCGGGGCGGCATACCACTCTTATCCAAATTGGTTCTAGCCATATCTGAAAAACACATCGAAAAGTGTTAGAAATAATTCAAGAAAGTGGCAGAAATCAACACCGAACCGGTTAGCGAGTCACCGAGTCGCTTGGGCAAGCCAAATCGGGTTCGCCGAAAGGACCAGCGTAAAAATTTTCCAGAATTAAGGCATGTCGGCGCTGCTCAGGGCCCTTCGGCGAATCCCCAACACCAATCGGCGAGCTTAGACTAGCCCGCCGAATATTACAGTGCATTTTTGGGGTTAGAGGCGCATAAAAGGAGATCAAAGGAACATTTCGGCGAGTCGCCAAGTGAACTCGGCGAGCTCAGGCTTTCCGCCGAAAGTTACAGAATCACTTAAGCCAAATCAAGAAATTAAGGGCGATCAAAGAGGGACGTTGGTGAACTGCCGAACAATTCGGCGAGCTCGACGCAGCTCACCAAACGGCCCAACGTGCCAAATTTCAACCCCATTTCCCAAAATGAAGCCCACAGCCCCCGAATTCAAAATCAAACACACACACCCATTGCCTTGGGGTACTCATACTTCCCCCGATTTGGCCAAAATTTGCCATTTCATGACTTTTTCCCTTAAGAATGACGTCAAACGATCCATCATTGAGCAAAGCACATCATTTGGCAATATTTGGGGTTACTCAGACTTCACCCAACTAGCCCAACACAAAATAACCGCAACCCAACAATTTAAGACCAATTCAATCGCACAAAACACGAGAAATCATATTTTTAAGCATTTAGGCACAATTTCGAACACAATACGAGCAATCCGACACATAAAACACTATTTAAACAATTACCCAACACATATCGATTCCCAATTACCGATTACATTTGCGTTTAACCACTAAACTAACTTACGAGGTTCGGAAAACCAACGTGTATGACGAATTGAGAAATTGAAAAGCTAAGAGGCAAATTATTCCAAATTCGAGCATGAGATCACACACAAAAGCGAATAAAATAGAAAAAATACGGAATATCTAAAGTGCGGGTGAGAGTGCACAGGGTTAGAATGAGAGAATATGAAATATTTTGAAATTTTAAACCGTTTGGCCTTTAAAACTTTTTTAGTTCGCGGCCCTTTTAGAGGAGTAAGTCATCCATGCCGAACCTCTTGGTGATGCGCCGAGTGGTACTTTACCTCGCCGAGTTTTACAGGACCTTTAGGGAATTTAGGGGTTGAAACGGCGGACAAAATCGGGCTTGCCGACCTGTTCGGCGGGTCACCGATTAAGCAATTGGCCCGCCGAGTTTTACAGACTTCCATTTTAGTTTTTATGGGTCCAACGACGGTCCAAGTCAGGCTCGCCGACCTCTTTGGCGAGTCGCCGACTGGACCTTCGGCTCGCCAAACTTCATATTTTCAAACATACTTCACTTTTCAACCTACACAATCAACACCCATTATTCAAAATCGAAACTAAAGCATTAAAAACTTGGGTTGCCTCCCAAGAAGAGCCTTAGTTAACGTCGTGTCACGACAAAAGTACCAAATCAAGCTTCAGTTTTAGGGTTTGCCATTGTGTCACTAGGCAACCCCCCTTGTTTTCTTGGATTTAAATGTGAAGAGATTTGACCCATTTGGGTCTCCAACTGCTTAATAGAGACTGAGTGAGAGGTCACCTTCTGATTGAGAGTCGAGACATCCTCTTTCATCTCTTTCATCTCTTTCAACACTTTGTCGAACCCTTCAACTTTGTTAAGAATGCATGAGAGCATATCTTATGTGTAACACCCCAGATTCGTGAAGGAAAAATTTGCAGAATTTTCAAATTTGGCAGGTGCGCAATCCGCATCAGGATTTGGACAGCTTTTAAGTCAAGGGTGTTTTTGTCTTTTCCCACTCTTCTTTTAATTCCTAAATTAAAAGGGTTTTAGTTAGTCATTTAAAGTCCTAGAAACCTATTTAGAACTTACCTAAGTCATTTAATTAACTAAAACAAAAAGAAAAGAAGAGAGTAGAGAGAGGGGAGGCCGAAACCCTAGCTAAACCCTAGCCGCCGCCGAAAAATACTAGAAAGTCACCGGAAAAGTCAAGTCCAGCCCTAGTTGATAGTTTTTCGTGGAGATTTCGTCACCATGTATGTTGGATTTCATTAATGGGCCCCTTTCGCCCGTTAGATCCCTAGAATTCAGACGATTCTTGATTCCATGCTAGGAACGAAATTAGGGTTCTTGAACGTTTTTTTATTTTAGGTTTTAAATGTTAGAATGATCCAAATATTGATCGTTTTTCAATGATTATGAATGAAACCTGGTAGTTTCTAAAATTACAGTTGATTTTCATGAAGAGACTGTTTTAAAAACGTTCCAATTTAGAAATCACATTTTTAACTATATGTTCTAACGTCCAAACAGCATGTCACGTTTTAGCTATGTTTTAATGTTCCAAATCAGCATGTCCCATCTTCTTCAGTTTATCGTATGAATGTCAGAACCCTAGCTATGTATTTCTTGAGTTCTTGAATTACATGTGTTAGGTCAGACTTTATCAGAAATCAGTTATACATGCCTCAATATTATGCATCAATGTCAGTTTAAATTGTTGCGTTTAGTTTGCATGTCAAGTTTTGAGCTATCCAGAACAATTACAGAAAATCAGTCATAATCAGTTTACTACTAAATTCATTGGGACTAGCATAATACCTAGTTGGACTGGGGTTTAGCGTACCCAAATAGTCCCAGAACTACTAGCCAAGCAGGCTGTAAGTCCCTATAATGGGCAACAGACTAGTGATCACGCCAGCATTCCTTTTTACCTCTGGCAGGGTATATTTGTAACGACCCGAAAGCACACCTAGTCGTTACTGGCGTATTCGACCTCGAAGAGTTCTTATACAAACCCTTAGCATTCGTCATAACATGTATCATAGAATAAAATCATGGAAAATTTAAAAACTTTTACTTTGGAAGTTCAACTTCACTTCATATATGAAAAATAGAATCTAACTTCATCACAATGCACCATCTAGACAGAGAAGTATCGAAAATGGGACTTAGCCCTTACATGAATAAGAAGTCTTTCAAATAGGAAGTACAACAATGACTTTCAACATAAGCAAAGAACTAAACATAGAAGCTAGATCATAGGATCTTGTCCTCGGACTTGAGGACTCACCAACTTGTGGAAGCAACTCCAAGTGTCTTGAGAAGTAAGCTTGAATCCTCAACGGCCCGAACCTAAATGTTTGGATAAAGGAAGAAGACATGGGTTAGTACAACACACGTACTAAGTATGGCTACTATGCATAAAAACCATTCAAACATGCATAAAAGGACATTTATTCAAAACATGCTTTTTGCCAGGTAAATCCAATATGCACACAGATTAAGTATCAAATTCCAAACCAACATAATATCATCCCAACATGTAGACAGACCAAGCAATACTAGAGCAATGCAAAGAATAGAACCCCATAACCCTATTCAAAGCCAAGTATCACATTAAGCAACCTGCTTCATGCATACATTCATAAGATCATATTTCATCATAACTTACCACATTCATAATAATCATACATAACATAGCTTTAACATACATCAGTAATAATAATCATAATCATAAGAGAACACTACTACAACCATCTCTTAGGATCCCACAAGTGCAATGTGCAAGAGAAGTCTCATACCCTCCCTTACACTATGTTGAAACCCTTAAGAAAGCCCTAGAAAGAATTCACACCTTTCATACCTTCATTTTTACATTAGGTAAATATTGAAATAACCGATATAGACCATGAGCGCTACATGGAATCCGGTGTTCTACTCCCACACCGGAAAGAGAGGGTTAACACTTGCCTAGGGTGTAACCATTCGTACATAGCTATCTAGGTGGATCCGCTAAGCTAGAGTCCTATGTGGGCACACAGTTAAGGGTCAAGGAGATTGCTTCAAGAAACCCTAACTTACTAAACGTGGGGGTTTCCATCTCATGAGACAACACATATCGTAGATAATCCGGACTTGCTAAACGTGAGGAAACCCCTGTAGGGAGCCGGACTTACTAAACGTGAGACCCTCATCTTATTTACATGCCCTTTCGGTGCTAAGCATCTAATTCCGTTTTGTAATCATCCTTAGTTAGCACATAAGTTCACATTAACCTTTACTAGACTCTCATGTAAACATCTTATCATAATAGGTCATAGGTGTTCATAAGTGGGAATAATCATTTCACTTTAGAAACACTAGGAAGTGAGTAAACCTTTCACTTTAACATTACACTATAATCATGAGAACTACCTTTCAATCATATAACCATCATACCGTAACATACATACATACTTCATAGCTAATTCAAGTGTAGAGGGTTAAGGATGAGGAAACTAGGTCATCAACACCACAACAACACATTAGGTATAACATCATTACAATCTAAGTAATTCACCTTTCATACTTGAGTTCAAAGAAGAACCAACCTTCATACCTTCTTGCCCTTCGTGGGACATCCATACTTCAATTACCAAGAAATTCATAACCAATACATAATACAAGGTAATTCATGAATTAATAACATAATCAACATCAATATAAGCAATTGACATATTCCCTTCATAGCCTTCAAGGCTTCATTCAAAGACTCAACCCTAATTTCATAGAAATTATACATAACCTA
>JAJOOH010015449.1:0-25033 GCA_029582605.1 Solanum gracilifrons
AAACTTTTGGTGCCCCCCCCCCCCCCCCCCTGGCCCCCTCCTCTTTCTCTATTTCTAGGGAACGCAAGTTGGGAGAACGTTGAATCAGGGAAAGAACATCAAAGACTTGGCTTAGATCCAGAAATGTGACACACAACGTTACATGCTTCGAATGGTAGGGTTTTGATTGATCAAATCTTTTTTGGAAAATATTATGCACCCAAATTCTTGATAACAGAAAAATTAAAGGCAAAAAATGCATTAATGGTTGAGTATATATTTCTTAGAGTTGATAGTTCCTACTTGGTTAGATGCATTGCATTGTATGTTAGGTTGTTGATTCCTCTCCTACTCTTTTGTACTAGCTTGAATCTAATTCGAGGATGAATGTTCCCAAGTGGGAGATAATGTAAAACCCCTGATTTTGAGAAGGGAAATTATTCACTTCTTTAGCCAACTAGGCGAAGTAGGGTGAAAACGCCGAGTCACTTGGCAATGCGCCAAGTGGAACCTCCTCACCTATTAGCCTAATTCTAATGTTTAGGGTTCTGGACATTAGGCGAGCCAAGTTGGGTTTGTAGTTCCGTTTGGTGTGCTGCCAAGTTTCCCCTTTTATCGCCTAATTGGTCTGGCCCCTAGGTAGACTCACTGCAAAATTTGGCGAGCTAAAGACTCACTTGGTAAGTTGTCGAGTTGTCTTTGGCGAGCTCCAGTGTGGGTTTTGCTTTGTTTTAAGTTAAGGCCTTAAAAGTCTTTTTCAGATTATTTTATATTCTATACAACGTTGTTTTACCCGTTATCTAAATAACTATATAAATGTTTCCCCAAATTTCCCCAATTTAAGATACATTTTCTCAAGAATCTATATGAAGATCAAATCTCCTCTCCAAAAATGTTTCTCTTTCTCTAGAACTTGAAGAAGAAGAAAGATTCAACCTAAGGTTTCAAGTGAAGTCTCAATTCCTCCATTGAAGATAAATATTTGGTTTTGAGGTATGATAGTTATCATCCAAGGATTCCTCCCATCCATGGATGATAAGAACAGGAAGAAATGACTATTCTGTGGGATTTATGCTTAGCACCGAGAGGATATTGAGATGGAAGCTCTCCCGTTAGTAAAGGCCGGGTTTCTAGTAGAAATCTCTTTATCCCTTACCTATTTCCCCCCATAGGATGATTGTCTAGATAGACATTAGCTAGTGGATCCACTTTAGTTCAGATTTATTGTACTTACCTTGGCAGGTGGGACAACCCTTTTCGGTGTGGGAGAAACTGGGGATCATGTTATAGCTCACATAGTCTTTATATCGGTTAAGGCTAATTCCCCACATTAATAATTAACTAAGGTTACTTCCAGAAGTATCGCATATGGGTTCAAAGGATTTAAAGATGATTACCTTGCATTAACCATGGTTTTATGACTTATGTTTTCTATCTCTCTTATATCATGTTTAGTTTGGTCAATTCCATGTCATGAAATGAAATGTCCCTTTTTAACATGATTTAAATGTTTTATGCATAACTATCATACTTGGTTCATTGTTTTGTACTAATGCATACTCTTGCCAACATATCCCCAAATATAGGGTCTAACAGTCAGGTTTCGCAGTTTAGTGGCTAGTGGTTGATTTCGAAATTTCCAAGTTTTTGTGAGTCCTTATGCTTCGACGACGGATGTTTATTGTTTTACTTTCTTTCATGTATTCTCTTTTGGACATGATGTATGGGCTAGGACCAATTTCATTCTATTGTACTAATAGCTATATTGAGACAAGTGTTTAAGACTTCCCCTTTTCTTTATAAAAACTATTGGACTTGGACTATTGTTTTACCCTTATTGTTCTATTTACTATGTTATGAAAGCTAAGTGAATTGTATGCGGTCCTTCGGGGTTCTATACGCCATTTTACATCTAGAGGGTACCCTTGGGTCTTGACATGACTTTTTTCAACATTTGGACTAGATGATCTCGTATGGCTATTTTGTTTGAGTTTAGAATGTCATTTCCAAGTGGTTTGCACTTTTTGTTTGCATCGTTTGGACTCCAAATGAATTTTGAGGCCTTGTTCAAAGAATTTGGAGATTTAGGCCTTTTCTAAAATATCTGGTTTTTGGTACGGATGCTTAAGAGAACTAATGGTCACTTAAGTGAAGTTCGCTTACATGACCAAGGGGTCGCTTAAGCGAAGGGCACCAAGCAGTCCATCCTTGGATTTTTTGAAGGCCGCTTAAGCGACCAAGTGGTCGCTTAAGTGAAAGGCGCCTATTTAGGCGGGGTTTGCTTAAGCAAAAATTTGGCCGCTTAAGTGATGTTCGCATAAGCGAAAGAGGGTCCAATTTTGCAAAAGACATCGGGATTAAATCCAATTTCTCATTCTTTCTTCTTCAAAAGAAGACCAATCCTTAGAGAGCTCATATTAAGCGAATTGGAGAAATTCTTGGGCGATTTCAACCATTCTAAGGTCAGTTTCTTCCTCTCCCTCTTTTCTACACTTCTATGCCTTAAATATCTTAATTTAATCTCATTTTCGACATCAATGTCTTTTAACGCTAAACTTTAATGTATCATACTTTTGCCATTTGAGATCCAAATTGAGTCCCGTTTGCGCCTATCTTTCGAGAAAGAGATCCTTAATTGATAAGAACAATATGATGGTTTTCTTTTAATAATTTGGTTACGTCAATTCATGGGTTGTTTTAGGCCAAATTTACGGTATGTTATTCCAGATAGTAATATGGTATCCTTTGACTCGTATTGACTTGCTCATTGTGTTCTTGATATCTTGGCAGCAATCCAAGGCTCTTCGGAAGGGAAAAACACCGAAATCGTAGCTCGTTTTAGGTTTTGACCTTGAGGTTGGTTACAACTTCGTTTTCACTACTTAGCTTAGATAGATTGAATATATATAGGTAGTAGCTCATGATTTAGTTCGAACCCTTAGGTTGATTGAGCTTTATGAACCTTGGACAGTTATGGCCATAAGTTGGTTGGTTTAAGTTAGTCTTTAGTCAGAAAGGCCTTAGTTTATGCAATATTTGTGTGAGTAGTATCTTTACACCTTGCTTCTAGGTGGCGTGAAATATAGTTTTGTGTGGCGTTTGATTTTTTTGTATTTGTTTCAATGATTCTATTTATTTCTTCGAGTTGTGCTTTTTTTATGTTATTTATTAACTTTTGGGCCTAAGGCCGTGAGCTTGAATTAGCAGGAGTCCCAGGTTAGTACTCTTATGTTGTGATAGCTTTCCATCTAATTATGTGTGTATTCCATGAATTTATTCTGATTGTACGTATGTGGAATATCTATTTGCTTGTGTTATGGGATAGAAATGGCCTATTGGCAATGAATGAGGGTATTCTTAATGATGTCGGAAGCCCTTTAGACTTGTATTGCATAAAAGTGGTGAAAATACCCTTTTACTTTATTTACTGCACCTTCTAGCTTCATATGCTCTAAGCAGTTTGATGTACCATTCTCGGCGCCCCAATAGCTTAGTTGGGCTACATTTTACTTTTCATTCACATTATTGTTTAGCTCGAGGTATCATACCGGACGACCAACTAATACAGATATGCGGGTTATAAGTAAGCTTGATATGCCATATCGGGTAGGCTGTGGATGATCATATGAAGGTTATTAGATTGCAGATAAGCTTGAGGTATCATTCCATGTGCGGGAATGAGACTAGGGTTCACTCTCTCGAGCTGAACCTTATCTCGACCCACTCCCACCGGCCATCAATTTAGTAGTCTTAGTTTTACGACCTCTCGCTCGAGCAAGCCGAAAACACATATATGAAATCGTATTTGCAACTACAATCTCATTAAGTTCATCGACAACTATTAAACGAAATCACATTTAAACTACAATTAAACTATCAGCAAGCAAGACCCAATAACTAATCTAACCCATATTCACAAAATCATACCCCAAGAATTGGGGTTTTAGCTACACATGTAAAAGAGATAGAAATTTATACCAATATGAGTTTGCATTCAATGGGTATGAATATTTAAGTCTCAAAACAAGCAAAGAGTGAAGAATCCACAAGACCCATGCCCAAATTCTTGGAGTTGAAACCCTTTGAATCTTCAAGTTCTTCAAAACCCTCTCCAAACTTAGAACTCAACATTCCATGTTAAAAATTCTATATTAAAAATCTGATACAAAGCTACAACTCTCAACGAGTATTTATAGTTTTCAAAAATTTATGCTGCAGCGGATCATTCGACGTCATTAGTCGAGATCGCTGATCAACTCGGTGATCCACCCGTTGGTAGGTTTCATCGCCGTCTTGCTCTATCCTTCAACATTGTCGTGTTTTGGATCATTGGTCGACATAGCACTACTTCGCGAAACTGTTCAGTGACACGTCGACTGCTTCTTTTCACCGTCAATTTGATCCTTTCTTTCAGGTCTCAACACAATGGAACAAAAGGTGAGGTGAGATCATTTGGCGACACATCGAATGGCTTTGACAATCTGCAAATCGTCATTTCTCTATTCTTTCAGCTTCTTTAGTTCGTTTTTACTCAATTGTGTCCATGCCTTTGTCTCCAAGTATAAATACTTGAAATTTAAGGTATTTTATAAGTTTTTGAGATAAAACATGCATTTGGTCAGTCTCCACAACCATAGCATGTAGGTGCTGCTCCTCGCACAATAGTTTAGTTTGTTCTAACAGCTGCTCAACTCTTGGCTCCTAGGCATGCTATGAAATTGGAGGAGAAAAAGATGCTAGGGTGGTTTATCAGATTGGGTCCTCCCAAGTTGCTTGGTGCTGCAGGAAAGGATGCCCATGAGTTCTTAGTCAGTTTCCAGGAGAGGTTACATAACCCCCGGTTGGGAGGTCCCATTGGATTGATTACACTACTTACTAGCTAGAGTGGCCGGCAAAGCAGTGGTAGAGTTCATATTTAGATTGCCAACCACCCGGGTAACTATTGATGACATTGTCCCAGTTCCCCGATGGCTTCTTGGAGAAATATGTACTTCGTACCCTGAAAGAGTTATTGCATGATGAGTTATCACTTGTAACTCAAGGATCACTTACAGTTGTAGAGTATCAGGCAAAGTTACATGAGTTTGTGAGACATCAGTATGCTTATGCCGACAAAGAAAAAGAGAGTTCGCTAGTTTATCAGAGGGATATCATTTCTACTTAGATTGGAGAAAGATTAGAAGGTCGCATCGGGTTGTTCTTTTCTGCAAAAGGTTGATCATGCCCACACTGAAGGGGTCCGTCGTAAGGCCTATGGAGGTAGCGATAAGAGGCCCCATCATCATGGTGGTTAAAGTGAGTCACAATCTTATGGTAGAGGATTTCAAGGTCGAGGGTATTCACATTAGTATCAGCCTAGTAGGACGGTTTAGGTAGGTCTACAGATTATAGATGGGCACACGACATTTTCCAGTGGTAAGACAGTTCAGACTTATCGGTGTTTACATTTTGGGTATTCAGGCCGGTGTGGACAGTCAAGTTCAACTGAGTCGTTTAAGAGGGGAATTTCTGGTAGAGGTTGCTATGAGTGTGATGTGGTGGGTCACTTTTCCCGAGAGTGTACTACAATCAGCTAACATAAGAGGTTCGTTAAGTCATGTCTCCATAGCAGGATCAATAGTGTTAGCACGGTAATTAGGGTTAGCTCCTAGGGCTCTTGTTTAGGGTACTAGGGGTGGTCGCTAGTGTGTTAGAAGTCGTCCTCAGGCAGACATTTAAGGCAGTCGAGGTGGACATGGTCATATGTATGCTTTTCCATGGATAATAGACGTGTAGCCTCAATTGTTGTTATCATAGGTATTATCTCCATTTCCTATCAGTAAACTTATGCTTTATTTGATCTGAGGTCTACCTTTTCATATATGTCTACTTATTATGATATGTGGTCTGGTTTGTCTTGTAAGCATGTGTATGTGCCTATGCGTGTAGCTACCCCCGTAATTGATTCTCTTGTAGTGGATCGAGTTTATAGAGCTTGTGTGGTGACAATATTGAGGTATGATACATGGGCAGGCCTTATTGTGTTAGACATGGTAGACTTTGATGTGATTCTAGGAATGGATTAGTTGTGTCCCTATCATGTGTTATTGGATTGCGTCTCTAAGACTGCGACTTTATGAATACCTCATATTTCTCCTCCTGTATGATGATGGGGTGATCTCTTTTCTGACAGTGTGGCAGTTGATAGAGAAGGGACGTTTATCTTACCTTACTTGTGTTCGTGATACTAGTGCTGACATCCTTCTCATGAGTCTGTTATTGTGCTTAGAGAGTTTGCTGATATGTTTCTCCACTTGGTCTTTCTCTTGACCGTGATATTTATTGTGGGATTGATGTTGAGCCAGGTATATAGCCAGTTTCTATTTCGCCTTATCGGATGGCTCCAAATGAATTGAGGGATCTTATGGAGCAGTTCCATAACCTATTATGAAAGGGGTTCATCAGGCATATTTTATCTCATTCAGGTGGTCTTTTTGTGTTCCTGAAAAAGAATAGTAATACCTTGCATATGTGCATTGACTACAGAAAGTTGAACAAGGTGACAATCAAGAACAAGTATTCCATGTCGTGTATGAATGAGTTATTCGACTAGCTTTTGGGTGCAACGGTTTTCTCTAAGATTGACTTGAGATCGGGCTACCACCAACTTAGGATTAGGGCAGTGAAAATCTCTAAAACCGCCTTTAGGACTTGGTATAGCCATTATGAGTTCTTAGTTATGTCTTTTGGTTCACTAATCCCCCAACAACATTTATGGAGTTGATGAACCATGTGTTCAAGTCTTATTTGGAGTCATTTGTCATAGTTTTCATCGACGATATCTTGGTCTACTATTGGAGTAGGGAGCAACATGAGCTGCATTTTTAGGATTGTACTTCAGACCTTGAGAGATCCCCGGTTGTACGCAAAATTCACTAAATGTGAGTTCTATCTTGAGTCAATGGCATTCTTGGGGCACGTAGTGCTTGTGAATTGCATTATAATGGATACGACAATGATTAAGGCAGTTTGCGGTTGGGCCAGGCCACTTCTCATAGTGAGATTCGTAGTTTCGTTGGGTTTGTAGGGTACTACACATTCTCTGTGGAGGGGTTTTCTTCTATTGCAGCCCCTTTGACTAGATTGACTTAGAAGGATGTCCCCTTTTGTGCTGACTTTCATTTTGTTTTTTCGGATTAATCAGGTCTCTGTATATATTTATGACTTTCTGTTTGTAGCAGCTTCAATATAGGTGACACATGGCCTCAGGAATTGAAATCTTGTATTAGATCGTTATGTGATCTTTTTTTGTCCTCACTTGTAAATTTTCTATCATCTTGGGATATATATATATATATATATATATATATATATATATAGCCTTTCTTTCTATATATTATTCCTGTATTTTCGCTTTAATATTCATGTTCTATATATTTTTGTCTCATACATCAGGGTGTTCTAGGGCTTGGCTTGTCCACTAGGTGGGTTGTGGTGGACGCGTGATGGCCCGGCTTCCGGTTGTGACAATTTTCCTTTTTATATAGTAAATTTGAAACAACTCACATTTCAAATATTGTATTGATTTTTATTAGATTTATTTAGTAACAAACAACTATCTCTAAATTATTGGTAAGCTAATTTATTTATACAAATATACTAGTACAAATATAAAACATAAAATCAAGAAAATAAACAAAATAATCAAAATGATTTGAGGGATACTTTTGTCTTTACATTGACTTATCCCTTGGTATTAAATCCTATTTATTACTAATACCTCAAAATGGAAGGTATTAGTAATACATCATATAATACCATATATAGTATAACTAATCCATGAATTACTTATATATAGTCCCCAATTCCTACGAAACATAATACTAAATAATGTCATACATAATACATGGATTATTTCTCCTAGTACGTCCTACCAAACGACCTTAAATTACAATCATAAGGCATAAACACATAAATGACCTGGAGGGCATTACTACATCAACTACTAAAAATGACTTTCCTTCGCAAAAGTTAGAGTGAAGAAGTACCTCAAGGCTCAAACAAGCCAGGAAACTACTCCCGCATATCATGCTCGGCCTCCGAGAGCGGCTCCTCAACTAGATGATCCAATAGACCTTAACCACAATAGTGGCTCTCGGACATAACCACTGAACATCTATGGATGGAGTGGATACTAGCTCCTTCACGAAAGTCGAACGGTCCTCAATGTCTATTGCATCATACTGAAGCACATGGGACTCATCATGAACATATCGGTGCAACATCGAAACATGAAAGTCTGAATTGATATCAAAGAATACTTGTGGTAGAGAGATCTCATATGCAACCTCGCCAATTCTCCAAAGGATCTCAGAAGGCCCAATATACCTAGGGCTAAGGTTTCCCTTCCTCCTAGATGTCATCTCGCCCTTCATTTGAAAAACACAGAGGAAGACTCTAGGTAACACAGAAAACCTAAAAGGTTGCCACCTATGATAAACATCACTCTTCTTTCTACTTTGAGCTGTCCGAAGATTGTCCTGAATCACCCTACCTTAGTCCAAAGCCTCTTAACTCAAGTCTGTACCACGTTGTCTAGGCTTTGTAGACTCAAACTGACTAACTATAGAGAGACAACGCTTATGATATACATCCTCAAATTGGGTAAATTGAAAGCTAGAGTAGTAGTTGCTGTTGTATATAAAGTATGTGACAGGTAATAATTGGTCCCATTGACCACCAAACTCAAGCATACAAGCCTACTACATATCCTTAAGAACTTTGATAGTGCACTCTAACTGACCATCATTTTGTTTGTGGAAAACTGTGTTAATGTCAACGTGAGTGCCCAACTCCTCCCAAAAGGCCCTTCAAAAGCTAGAACTGAACTAAGCACCCCGGTCTGATATAATAGAGATGAGCTCACCAACGAGAAGAACCAGATACGGGCTAACCTCTCAGTGCTAAATAAAGATTGAATAGAAAGGAAGTATGATGACTTGGTCAGTCGAATAAAGATGACCCAAATAGTGTCAACACCCCTAGAAGTCGTAGGAAAATTGGCCAAAAAGTCCATAATGATGCGATCCAACTTCAACTAGGGAATGCCTAATCTATGAAACTCACCAGTAGGTCTCAAGTTCTTGGCCTTCACCTAATGGCAACTTAAGAAACACACACATAGTCAGGAATATCCCTCCTCTAGCAACCTACTAGTAATGATGCCTGAAGTAAAAATACATCTTCGCAGTGTCTAGATGGATACAATATCTAAAAGCATGGGTTTCAAAAAGTATCAACTAGATCAAATCCCCAACTCTCAAAACACAAATACGGCTTGCAAATATCAAAACTCTATGTAAATCAAAAGTAGCCTAATCGACATCACTTGTTAACACCCGATCTGTAATTTCTACCAAGGACTCATCCTCAAATTGATCGCTACAGATGAGATCAAGAAAAGAGGACGGAAATCCCACATGGGCTAGAATATACGTAGAATCTGAAACATTAAGGAGAATCATCTGGTTAGCTAAGGACTGAATTTCCCAAGATAAAGGTCACTCTATGGTAGACAGGAAGGCTAGACTACCTATACTCATTTACTTTTTGCTCAAGGCATCCATAACCGCATTCTTCATGCCCGGATGATAGAGAATATAGAGGTTAAAATCCCTCAGAGGCTCAATCCAGTGATGCGGCCTCAAATTAAGGTCACTTTTGCTAATGATGTACTAAAGGCTTCTCTTATAAGTGTAGATCTCCCAACAAAATCCATACATGCAGTGCCTTAAAATTTAAAGTTGAAAAACTACCACCTCTAACTCCAAGTCATGAGTGGAGTAGTTGCACTCATGTAGAATAAGCTACCTTGATGCATAAGCAATAATCTTGCATGGTGCATCAATACATAACCCAAAGATATGTCTGATGCATTACAGTAGACCGTGAAACCCTCGTCCTCAACTAGAAAATTCAATATAAGAGTAGTAGTTAACAACTCCTTTAGCTTCTTAAATCTTAAATCACACTCACCAGACCACTCAAAGGGAACTTAAAGGTGAATCAACTAGTTCAAAGGTGGTGCAATAGTGGAAAATCACTCTAGAAACTCTATGTAGTAGCATGTCATTCGTACAAATGTAACACCCCGACTTTTCGAAACGTATAAATAGACTCGTATATTCGTGGAAAGACCAGAAGGGTGGGTAAAAAATTAAGAGTGATGTGTAATGTGATATTTTAAGTGTTCAAGTGTTGTATCTCAACTTTTGAAGTTAGGTAAGTGGCAAAATTAAAGTTGGCGAAAGTTACCGTAAATTCCTTTTTAAAGATTTGTCTGAAATTTGGGTCAAATGTCTCAAACGTTTTCTCCCAATCTATTAAGATTTAAGGTCCTTGCGACCTATGAAATCGAAAGTCTACGATTCTAGTTCTGAACGCATTAACTCGTTCGCTCATACGACTTCCGAATGGAGAGATATTAACATTTTCGAAAGACTGCACAAGCATGCAGGTGAGGTGGGTCCCCTAGGTCGGTGGAACTTTATATATATCATCTTCTTTGACTTTTCTTCATTTTCCCATCATTTTCCTTAGTGAAGAACTAGAAAACTCATAAAACCTACAAAATCCACTTCTAGGACAAGCCAAGTTACTAATTTTCGTGACTTAAGTCCTTGAAAAAAGTTGTTCTACGCGTTGAGCTCGTCAACATGGTATAATTTGTTTTATCAATTTCATAGAATATCGTACTTTGGTGCGTGGACATAAGAGGTTTGTGCTTATTTTAAAGTTTCGAGGTGTATAACAAACTTATATTCCAGGTAAGACCCTTCTTTCATCGATTCTAGCTTTGATAAGTCACAAATAGCAATTTGCGACGGATATAAATATATTTTATCAGATTTTCATTGTATCTTCTATTCTTTTGTGGTGATTATGATCCTACCTTGTTGTAGTATCAGGAGGGGTTGTGATTAAAGTTATTAGGACACGTGAATTCAGCGAAAAAGGTATGTTAAGGATATTCCCTACCTACGGCATGTTTCCTTAAAGCTTAGAAGCAATGTATTTGGGTTGTTATCCTTGATATACTTGTAGCCGTGCTTTTTGATTGTTGGCTGCTCGAGTTGATATAATCCTACCTTGTCGATATTCTTATTCAGGTAGTAGCGTCACTATGTTGGACAGGACTTAGAGTCTATTTGAATAGGTTGCTTATAACTAAATTGCTTGCTTTTAGCTTTTGGATTGTTATTGTTTCTCTTGGGGCTATTGTGGTTAGCTGTAGGAATGTGATCTATGCCTAGAAGGGCTATGTTCTGCCTACAGGGCTATATGGCTGCCTAAAAGGGCTATGAGTTGCCTACGGGGTTATATTTATGCCTAGAAGGGCTATGAGTTGCCTACAGAGCTATATTGGCGGCTAAGAAGGCTATGTGCTTCCTACAGGGCCATGTTGTTGCCTAAGAGGGCTATGAGTTGTCTATAAGATATGTTGATGCCTAAGAAAGCTATGTGCTGCATACAAAGCTATATTAATGCCTAAGTGGGCTATGTGACTGCCTACGAGAATAGGGGAGCACCGATAGGGGTATATAGGCTGATTGGCACCTTCCGGGATTATGGGGCCTTGAGTAGGTCGTCTTGTGTGTTGTTTGTAGTGGCCGAGCTTATGGGGGATTGGTTAGGTTGGTGTTTTATTATTTTTGATAATTTTAGATTTAGGAGCAGGTAAGTAAACTTTTCTTATCCTTAATTTATTTATCAGATTATTGCACTATATCAGGATACCTCATCATAGTCGATTGCCTTTCATACTCTGTACGTTATTTTGTACTGACGCCCCATTACCTTGGGGGCAGTGCATTCATGCATTCAGGTCCTAACAGACGACCAAGTAGACCTCCTCAGCAGCAGGATTGACTTTTATCCGGTTGGTAGCCTCTTTCCTCTGGAGCTGCCAGAGTTGGGAGGTTTGTTACCTTTTGTTGTATATATCTTTATGGGTAGGATGGAGCCCTGTCCCGATAATATTTACTACTTTTAGAGGCTTGTAGACTTGTGTGTGGCGTGTATAGCTACGTTATGGCCATATTGGCCTATGTTGTTGGTTTGCTGAAGCTTGTGAGTTGTTTGACGTATTGTATTGATATATACCTGCTTTTAGTTTTGGTATAGATATCATGGAGGCCTCGACGACCCAATCAGGACTTCTGTGCTAGTAGGCTATTTATTTATATGATCTCCTGGGAGTAGGTATTTACTTTATAGATATGTTGACAGGGGCCTTACCAGCCGATGGCCTAGTTTTAAGCCGAGATATACTTGTTTATTTTCTTGATTGCGTGTGGCTTCTATGCGCTAGTAGCAAATGGTTCAGCAGGGTCGGCTCGGGCATAAGTTTTGGCATTAGGAGCCAGTTACGCCCCTTGATTTTGGGGCGTGACAAACTTGGTATCAGAGCGACAACGTATCCTAGGGAGTCTGCAAGCCATGTCTAGTAGAGTCTTGTTTATAAATGTGTTGTGCACCACATCGGTAAGCAAGAAGCTACCGGGCATGTTAGAATGACTATCCTTTTTTTGCTCACCTCATGCTATAGAGCGGTGTCTTCAGGGTTGAGGTTTCTGGCTTATAATTGATACGTGTATGCAGATAGAGATGACTGACAATAGACAGACCACAACTAGCCAGGGGCTAGATACAACTGCAAGTGAGGGTACCAGCAAGGTACCACAGGTGGAGGTAGCCCATTGTGAGACCAGAGAGAGACATTTTCTCATCCCCTATAGCTTCTCCACAGCTTCAGGAGCCTTCGAGGGATACTTGACTTCCGGCTCCACCAGCAGTACCAGCTCTAGTTCCTCCTATTCCATCTGATTAGGATTTCAAGAGTGCAGTATATATGTTAGAACAGTTTGTAGCTGCACAGTGCCAACCAGTTGTGCCAGATATTGCCGGACCTTATGAAGGGCCAGAAGTTCGAGAGTTCATCAATTTCTTGCCTTGAATCCTCCACAGTTTACAGGGACAACTTGCAGAGAAGACCCTTAGCACTTTGTTGATCAGTTTCATAGGATCTTCGGAGTCATGCATGCCTCAGCGACTGAGTCAATTGAATTAGCAGCATTTCGATTGCGTGATGTTGTAGTATTGTGGTATGAAAGTTGGGAGAGATCTAGGGGAAAAGATACATCTCTACCCACTTGGGATAGCTTTACTAAAGCTTACATAGATCACTATTTTCCTCCAAAGATTAGGATGGCTGGGTGGACCAGTTGCTGAACCTCCAACAAGGTGGCATGAGTGTCCGAGAGTACGGGGTGAGATTTGATTCATTGGCTAGATATGCACCAGCATTAGTTAATATGATGTATGCCAAGGTGCGTAGATTTGTGGGAGGGCTTGACTCAGACTATATCGAGGCATATTCTACCGCTGCGCTAAATGATATTATAGATATCTCGCGGATTCAGGCCATTGCACAGGGCATAAAGAATCACCAACGTCTACAGTATACGAGTGAGAGGGTCGAGAGAGAGAGAAAGAAGAGGTCTAGGCCCGCTGGTTCGCATGGAGATTTTTAGGGTGGTCCCAGACCTCGATATTCTATTAGGCCACCTAGACCTCCACCATAGCAGTTCCAGAGTAGTAGATTTGATCGTAAGGAACAGTTAGTCCCAGGTGAGGATTCACGAGCATCAGACTCGCAACAATAGAGGTGTTCATGCCAGGCTAGAACATCCCCGCCACATTGCGCTACCTACGGTAGGATGCATTTCGGGAGGTGCAGACAGGGTTCCATAAGTTGTTATTCTTGTGGACAGGATGGGCATGGGTAGAGAAACTGCCCTACCGTAGGTCAGGGTGGTATAGGTCAGTCGACCAGGTCATTAATAGATTCCTCCTCATCAGCACAGTATACAAGGCGTGGACCCCAGACTTCAGCACCTAGAGGTAGAGGCAGAGGCAAAGAGGGAGCATCTAGTTCTGGTAGTGGACAGAACCGTACATATTCATTAACCAGCTGGAAGGACTCATAGTCATCACTAGATGTTGTGACAAGTACATTGATTATTTGCTCCCATTGTGTTTATGCTTTGATAGATCTTGGATCTACTTTGTCTTATGTTACTCCATTTATTGTGGGGAGGTTATGTATAGTAATAGAGTTATTAGATCAACCCTTTATTGTATCTACACCATTTAGTGAGTCTATTGTTGCCAGGAGAGGCTATCGAGGCTGTAGGTTAGAAATTATCGACCGTCAGACCTCTGTTGATCTCGTAGAGTTAGATGTGGTTGATTTCGACGTCATTATGGGTATGTACTTGTTAGAGTTTTCTTATGGTAATGTTGAGTGCCGCATAGAGATTGTTATATTCCACTTTCCAGGAGAGGCAGTTCGGGAATGGAAAGGCGATCCAGCAACGTCGGAAGGTAGGTTTATTTCCTATCTTAAGGTAATGAGCATGATTACCAAGGTTTGTATTTATCATCTTGTTCACGTTCATGATACAGATGCAGACCTAGCGACTCTTCAGTCTATTCCAGTAGTTAATGAGTTTCTAGATGTATTTCCAAACGAACTCCCTAGTAGCCCTCCAGAATGGGAAATTGATTTTGCTATCGATATGGTACACAACCCATATGTACCACTCCTAATAGAATGGCTCATGTTGAGCTAAATGAGTTGAAGGATCAACTGAAAGAGTTGCTGGATAAAGTCTTTATTAGGCCTAGTGCTTCACCATGGGGTGCACCAGTGTTGTTCGTAAGGAAGAAAGATGGCTCACTCAGAATGTGTATCGATTACCGACAGGTGAATAAGGCAACTATAAAGAACAAGTATCCCCTTCCGAGGATAGATGATTTCTTTTATTAGTTATAAGGTGCTAAGTGTTTCTCAAAGATAAATTTAAGATTAGGGTACAACCAGATACGAGTTCGGGAGAAAGACGTTCCAAAGACATGTTTTAGAACTAGATATGGACAGTTTGAGTTCTTGGTAATGTCTTTTGGATTAACTATTTCCCCAGCAGTGTTCATGGACCTGATGAATAGTATATTCAGGCGGTATCTATACTTGTTTGTGATTGTATTTATTGATGATATTTTGGTGTATTCACGTTTAAAAGATGAGCATGCAAATCATCTGCGAGCAGTCCTTCAGGTTCTTCGAGACCGAGAACTTTATGCAAAGTTTTCTAAGTGCGAGTTTTGGTTGGATTCTATAGCTTTCTTAGGCCATATTGTATCATATGCAGGCATTGCAGTTGATACACAAAAGATTGTGACCGTAAAGACTTGGCTTAGGCCCATGAATCTGACTGAGGTTTCCTAGTTTCTTAGGGTTAGCTAGGTACTACAGAAAGTTTGTAGAGGGGTTTTCTTCAGTTTCTCAGGGTTAGCTAGGTACAACAGAAGTTCCAGTGGACTGAGGGTTGTGAGCATAGTTTCCAGGAGTTGTAGGACAAGTTGACATCAACACCGGTTCTTGCATTACCAGATGGTTCAGAAGGTTATACAGTGTATTGTGATGCTTCTGGTGTTGGGATGTGTTCTAATGCAACATGGCAAGGTTATCGCATGTGCTTCAAGGCAGTTGAGAAAACATGAGAAGAACAATCCGACCCACGATTTAGAATTGGCTACAGTTGTGCATGCGCTAAAGATCTGAAGACACTATTTGTATAGCATTCATGTTGACATCTTCACAGATCACAAAAGCCTTCAATATATCTTTAGACATAAGGAGTTAAATCTGCGACAATGTCCATGGCTTGAGTTACTGAAAGACTACGACGTGGACATTTTATATCATCCAGGAAATGAGAATGTGGTAGTTGATGCCCTCAGTCGAAGATCTATTGGTAGTTTATCATATTTAGAAGTTGAGAAGTTTGAGCTAGCGTGAGAGCTTCATCAGTTGGCTACCTTAGGAGTCAGATTATTAGAGGCAGAAGATAGTGGGGTAACAATTTAGGACAGAGTCGTATCATCTCTATTTGTAGAAGTAAAATCACGGCAACAAGAGGATCCTAACTTAGAGCAGCTCAGAGCCAAGTCTCAAAATCAACAGACTTTAGCATTTGATATAGCAGGACATGGAGTCCTTAGATATAGTGGTTGATTGTGTTTTCTGAATGTTGCATGGCTTCCACATCGGATTATGGAAGAGGCACATCATTCCCGTTATTCTATTCACGCTGGTTCGACGAAAATGTACTATGATATTAAAGAGACCTACTGGTGGCACAAGATGAAGAATGACGTTGCTGAGTTTATGGCATAGTGTTCTAACTGCTAATAGGTGAAGTTGAGATCCAAAAATCCACTGGGTTAGTTCAGGAGATAGCCATTCCTTTTTGGAAGTGCGAAGTAATTAATATGAATTTTATTAAAGTGTTACCTCGATCGCATCGCAAGTTTGACTCTATTTGGATAATTGTTGATTGACTAACAAAATCAGCCTACTTCTTACCAGTCAGGGCAACTTTTACGGCCGAAGACTAAACAGGGCTCTATATTAGAGAGATTGTTAGGCTACATGGTGTCCCAATATCTATTATTTCTGATAGAGGAGCACAATTCACCGCCAACTTCTGGAAGTCCTTCTAGAAAGGACTCGTGACACAGGTTAATCTTAGTACAACCTTTCACCCTCAGATAGATGGCCAGGTTCAGCGCACAATTTTGACACTCGAAGATACGTTACGGGCGTGCGCGCTAGACTTCAAGGGAAGTTGGGATGACCACCTGCCTCTTATAGAGGTTGCATACAATAATTGTTATCATTCCAGCATCGGGATGGCACCTTATGAGGCTTTGTATGGGCGAAAAATGTAGATCCCCCATTTGATGGTTCGAGGTAGGTGAGTCAGGGTTGATTGGACCCAACTTAGTACAGCAGACAGTGGACCAAGTTAAGCTCATTCGGGAGAGGTTGCTAACAGCTCAAAGCCGATAGAAGTCATACTCAGATGTGCAACGAAGGGACTTAGAGTTTTGTGTCGATGACTGGGTATTCTTAAAAGTCTCGCCTATGAAAGCTTAGTCCAAGATTTATTTTGCCATACCGGATCTTTCGAAAGGTAGGACGAATGGCTTATGAGTTAGAATTGCCTTCGGGGCTAAAATCTGTTCATCCAGTTTTCAATGTATCGATGCTACGGAAGTGCGTAGGAGACCCTTCTCGAGTTGTCCCAATTGAGGATGTTCAAATCAGAGAGGAGTTGTCCTATAAGGAAACTCCAATTGCTATTTTAGATCGGCAGGTCCTTAAATGGTGGACCAAAGAGATGGCTTCGGTTAAAGTATTGTGGAGAAACAAGAATAGAGAAGAGGTGACCTGGGAAGCTGAGGATGGCATGAGGTCTAAATATGCTCACTTGTTTCATACCCTAGGCTGATAGCATATCAGCTTATATTAGGGCAGTAAGGTAAGATACCTGTTTGATTATATATATATACTATTTCTTATTATTATTGTGGTTGTCGTTGTATATCTGGTCACACTGTTATGGTGGAGCTATAGTGCTTAGCTATTTATGTCATCATGTGAGACGCCTAGGTTAGAAATTTTGCATTTCAGGTTCTTGGATAGTGACATCTACAAAGGATACACTACCTAAATTTTGGCAACTCCTAAGGACTGAACCACGTGACTCAGATTTTTCATTCGAGGACGAATGTTTCAAAGGGGGGATGGATGTAACACCCCGACTTTTCAAAACATATAAATTGACTCGTATCTTTGTGTAAAGAGTAGGAGGGTGGATAATAAATTAAGAATGATGTGTTATGTGATATTTTAAGTGTTCAAGTGTTGTATCTCAAGTTTTGAAGTTACGTAAGTGGTAAAATAAAAGTTGGCGAAAGTTACCGTAAATTCCTTTTTAAAGAATTGTCAGAACTTTGGGTCATATGTCTCAGACTTTTTCTCCTAATATATTAAGAGTTATGGTTCCCGTGACATATGAAATCGGAGGTCTACGAGTTTAGTTTCCAATGCATCAACTCGTTCGTTCATATGACCTTCGAATGGAGAGATATTCACGTTTTTGCAAGACTGCGCAGGCAGGCAGGTGAGGTAGGTCCCCTAGGTCGGTGGAACTTTATATATGTCATATTCTTTGACTTTTATTCATTTTTCCATCATTTTCCTTAGTGAAGAACTAGAAAACTCACAAAACCTACAAAATCCGCTTCTAGGACAAGCCAAGTTACTGATTTTCGTGACTTAAGTCCTTGAAAAAAGTCATTCTACGCGTTGAGCTCGTCAACATGGTATAATTTGTTTTATCAATTTCATAGCATATCGTACTTTGGTGCGTGGACATCAGAGGTTTGTGCATATTTTAAAGTTTCGAGGTGTATAACAAACTTATATTCAAGGTAAGACCCTTCTTTCATCGATTCTAGCTTTGATAAGTCACAAATAGCAATTTGTGACGGATATAAATATATTTTATCGGATTTTCACTGTATCTTCTATTCTTTTGTGGTGATTATGATCCTGCCTTGTTGTAGTATCAATGGGGGTTGTGATTAAAGTTATTAGGACACGTGAATTCAGCGAAAAAGGTATGTTAAGGCTATTCCCTACCTACGACATGTTTCCTTAAAGCTTAGAAGCAATGTATTTGGGTTGTTATCCTTGATATACTTGTAGTCGTGATTGTTGATTGTTGGTCATTGATTGTTGGCTACCCGAGTTGATATAATCCTACCTTGTCGATATTCTTATTCAGTTAGTAGCGTCCCTATGTTGGACATGAATTAGAGGCTATTTGAATAGGTTTCTTATCACTAAATTGCTCGCTTTTAGCGATTGGATTGTTATTGTTGTCCTTGAGGCAATTGTGGTAAGCTGCAGGAATGTGATCTATGCCTAGAAGGTCTATGTTCTACCTACAGGGCTATATGGATGCCTAAAAGGGTTATGATTTTCCTACGGGGTTATATTGATGCCTAGAAGGGCTATGAGTTGCCTACAAAACTATATTGGCGCCTAAGAAGGCTATGTGCTTCCTACAGGGCCATGTTGTTGCCTAAGAGGGCTATGAGTTGTCTATAGGCAATGTGAATGCCTAAGAGAGCTATGAGCTGCCTACGGTGCTTTATTAATGCATAAGTGGGCTATGTCACTGCCTACGGGGCTAGGGGACTACTGCTAGGGGTATATTGGCTGATTGGCACCTTTCCGGGCTTATGGGGGCTTGAGTAGGTGGTCTTGTGTGTTGTTTGTACCTATCGAGCTTATGGGGGCTTGGTTAGGTTGTTGTTTTATTTTTTTTCATAAGTTTAGATTTAGGAGCAGGTCAGTACACTTATCTTATCCTTGATTTATTTATCAGATTATTGTAGTATATCAGGATAACTAATCATAGTCTATTGCCTTTCATACTCTGTACATCATTTTGTACTGATGCCCCATTGCCTTGGGGGCGCTACATTAATCCATGCAGGTCCTGCCAGACAACCGAGAAGACCTCCTCAGCAGCAGGATTGAGTTTTATCCGGTTGGCTAGCCCCTTTCCTCCAGAGCTTCTAGAGTTGGGAGGTTTGTTACCTTTTGTTGTATATATATGTATGGGTAGGCTGGGGCCCTGTCCCGCTAATATTTACTATTCTTAGAGGCTTGCAGATTAGTATGTGGGCTGTATAGCTACGTTATGGCCATATTGGCCTATGTTGTTGGTTTGCTGAAGCTTGTGAGTTGTTTAATGTATTGTATTTATATATACCTGCTTTTAGTTTTGGTATAGATATCATGGTGGCCTCGACGGCCCAATCAGGACTTTTGTGCTAGTTCGCTATTTATTTATATGATCGCCTGGGAGTAGATGTTTCTTTTATAAATAAGTTGATAGGGGCCTTGCCGGCCGAGGGCTTAGTTTTAGGCCGAGATATACTTGTTTGTTTTCTTGATTGCGTATGGCTGCCATGCGCTAGTAGCAAATGGTTCAGCAGGGTCGGCTCGGGCCTGAGTTTTGGCATTACGAGCCAGTTACGCCCCTCGATTTTGGGGCATGACAAACTTGGTATCAGAGCGACATTGTATCCTAGGGAGTCTGCAGGCCATGTTTAGTAGAGTTTTGTTTATAAATGTGTTGTGCACCACATTTGATAAGCAAAAAGCTACCGGGCATGTTAGAATGAGTATCCTTCTTTTGTTCACCTCATGTTATAGAGTGGTGTCTTCAGGGTTGAGGTTTCTGGCTTGCGATTGATACGTGTATGCAGATAGAGATGACTGACACTGGATCGACCACAACTAGCCAGGGGTTAGATACAACTGCAAGCGAGAGTACCGGCAAGGTACCAGAGGTGGAGGTTGCCCATTCTGAGACCAGAAGGAGACATCTTCTCAGCCCCCCTTAGCTTTTCGACAACTTCAGGAGCCTCCGAGGGCTACAAGACTTCCGGCTCCACCAACAGTACCACCTCTAGTTCCTCCTATTCCATCTGATCAGGATTTCAAGAGTGCAGTATATATGTTAGCACAGTTAGTAGCTGCACAGTGCCAACCAGTTGAGCTAGATTTTGCTGGACCTTCTGAAGGGCCCGGAAGTTCGAGAGTTCGTCAATTTCTTCCCTTGAATCCTCCATAGTTTACAGGAGCAGATCGCAGAGAAGACTCTGAGCACTGTGTTGATCAGTTTCATAGGATCTTCAGAGTCATGCATGCCTTAGCGACTGAGTCAGTTGAGTTAGCAGCATTTTGATTGCGTGATGTTGCAGTATTGTGGTATGAAAGTTAGGAGAGATCTAGGGGAAAACATACATCTCTACCCACTTGGGATAGCTTTATAGAAGCTTTCATAAATCACTGTTTACCTCGAGAGATTAAGGATGACCAGGTGGACCAATTTCTCAACCTCCAACAGGGGGTATAACTGTTCGAGAGTACGGGGTGAGATTTGTTTCATTGGCTAGATATGCACCAGCATTTGTTGATACGATGCATGACAATGTGTATAGATTTGCGGGAGGGCTTGACTCAGACTATATCGAGGTTTGTTCTACCGCTGCGCTAAATGATAATATGGATATCTCTCAGATTTAGGCCTTTGCACAGGGCATAGAGGATCACCGACATCTATAGTATATGAGTGAGAGGGTCAAGAGAGAGAGACAGAAGAGGTCTAGGCATTCTGGTTCGCATGGAGATTTTCAGGGTGGTCCCAGACCCTGATATTTTATTAGGCCACCTAGACCTCCACCACAACAGTTCTAGGGTAGTAGATTTGATCGTCAGGAACAATTAGTCCTAGGTGAGGGTTCAAGAGCATCAGGCTCGCAGCAGCAGAGGGGTTCAGGCCAGGCTAGGATATCCCTGTTGCGTTGCACTACTAGCAGTAGGATGCATTTCGGGAGGTGCAGATAGGGTTCCATAAGTTGTTATTCTTGTGGACAGGAGGGACATGGGTGGAGAAACTCCCTTACCATAGGTCAGGGTGGTATAGGTTAGTCGACCAGGTCATCAATAGATTTCTCCTCGTCAGCACAGTCTACAGGGAGTATTCCCCAGACTTCAGCACGTAGAGGTAGAGGAGCAGGCGGAGACAGAGAAGGAGCATCCAGTTCTGTTAGTGGATAGAACCGTACATATTCATGAACCAGTCGGCAGGACTCAGTCATCAACAGATGTTGTGACAGGTACATTGATTATTTGCTCCTATTTTGTTTACGCTTTGATAGATCCTGGATCTACTTTGTCTTATGTTACACCATTTATTGTGGGGAAGTTGTGTATAGTAGCAGAGTCATTAGATCGACCCTTTATTGCATCTACATCAGTTGGTGAGTCTATTGTTGCCAGGAGAGTATATCGATGTTGCACGGTAGAAATTATCGACTGTCAGACCTCTGTTGATCTCGTAGATTTAGAGATGGTTTATTTCGACGTCATTATGGATATGGACTTGTTAGCGTCTTGTTATGCTAATGTTGACTGCCGGACAAAGATTGTTAGATTCCACTTTCCAGGAGAGGCAGTTCTGGAATGGAAAGGCGATACAACAACGTCGAAATATAGGTTTATTTCCTATCTTAAGGTAAGGAGCATGATTACCAAGGGTTGTATTTATCATCTTGTTCACGTTTATGATATAGATGCAGAACCACCGTCTCTTCAGTATATTCCGATAGTTAATGAGTTTCTAGATGTATTTCCAGACGAACTTCCTGGTATCCCTCCAGAACGGGAAATTGATTTTGCTATCGATATGCTACCAACTACACAACCCATATGTACCCCTCCTTATAGAATATCTCCTACTGAGCTAAAGGAGCTGAAGGATCAACTGAAAGAGTTGCTGGATAAAGTCTTTATTAGGCCTAGTGCTTCACCATGGGGTGCACCAGTGTTGTTCGTAAGGAAGAAAGATGGCTCACTCAGAATGTGTATCGATTACCGACAGGTGAATAAGGCAACTATAAAGAACAAGTATCCCCTTCCGAGGTTAGATGATTTCTTTTATCAGTTATAAGGTGCTAAGTGTTTCTCAAAGATAGATTTAAGATTAGGGTACAACCAGATACGAGTTCGGGAGAAAGATGTTCCAAAGACATGTTTTAGAACTAGATATGGACAGTTTGAGTTCTTGGTAATGTCTTTTGGATTAACTATTTCCCCAGCAGTGTTGATGGACCTGATGAATAGTATATTCAGGCGGTATCTAGACTTGTTTGTGATTGTATTTATTGATGATATTTTGGTGTATTCACGTTCAAAAGATGAGCATGCAAATCATCTGCGAGCAGTCCTTCAGGTTCTTCGAAACCGAGAACTTTATGCAAAGTTTTCTTAGTGCGAGTTCTGGTTGGACTCTATAGCTTTCTTAGGCCATATTGTATCATATGCAGGCATTGCAGTTGATACACAAAAGATTGAGACCGTAAAGACTTGGCTCAGGCCTATGACTCCGACTGAGGTTCGTAGTTTCCTAGGGTTAGATGGGTACTACAGAAGGTTTGTAGAGGGGTTTTCTTCAATTTCAGCCCCATTAATGAAGCTGACTCAAAAAGCAGCTAAGTTCCAGTGGGCTGAGGCTTGTTAGCATAGTTTCCAGGAGTTGAAGGACAAGTTCACATCAGCACCAATTCTTGCATTATCAGACGATTCATAAGGTTATACAATGTATTATGATGCTTCTAGTGTTGGGTTGGGATGTTTTCTAATGCAACATGGCAAGGTAATCGCATATGCTTCAAGGCAGTTGAGAAAGCATGAGAAGAACTATCCGACCCACGATTTAAAGTTGGCTGCAGTTGTGCATGCGCTAAAGATATGGAGACACTATTTGTATATCGTTCATGTTGAAATCTTCACAAATCACAAAAGCCTTCAATATATCTTTAGACAGCAGGAGTTAAATCTGCAACAACGTCCATGGCTTGAGTTACTGAAAGACTACAACGTGGACATTTTATATCATCCTGGAAAGGAGAATGTCGTAGCTGATGCCCTCAATCAGAGATCTATTGGTAGTTTATCATATTTAGATGTTGAGAAGCGTGAGCTAGCGTGAGAGCTTCATCAGTTGGCTTGCTTGGGAGTCAAATTGTTAGAGGCAGAAGATAGTAGGGTAACAATTCAGGACAGAGCCGTATCATCTCTAGTTGTAGATGTAAAATCACGGCAACAAGAAGATCCTAGATTAGAGCAGCTCAGAGCCAAGGCTTAGAATCAACGGACTTTAGCATTTGATATAGGAGGAGATGGAGTCCTTAGATATAGTGGTCGATTGTGTTTTCTGAATATTGCAGGGCTTCCGCATCGGATTATGGAAGAGGCACATCAATCCCGTTATTCCATTCACGCTGGTTCGACGAAAATGTACCATGATATTAAGGAGATCTATTGGTGGCACATGATGAAGAAGGACGTTGCTAATTTCGTGGAACAGTGTCCTAACTGCCAACATGTGAAGGTTGAGCACCAAAAGCCCGCTGGACTAGTTCAGGAGATAGCCATTCCTTTGTGGAAGTGAGAACCAATTAATATGGATTTTATTACAGGGTTACCTCGATCGCGTCGCAAGTTTGACTCTATTTGGGTAATTGTTGATAGACTAACAAAATCAGCCCACTTATTACCAGTCAGGGCAACTTTTACGGCCGAAGACTATAGAGGGCTCTATATTAGGGATATTGTTAGTCTACATGGTGTCCCAATATCTATTATCTCTGATAGAGGAGCACAATTCACCGCCAATTTTTGGACGTCCTTCTAGAAATGACTGGGGACACAGATTAATCTTAGTACAACCTTTCACCCTCAGACAGATGGCCAGGGTGAGTGCACAATTTTGACACTCGAAGATATGTTACGGGTGTGTACGCTAGACTTCAAGGGAAGTTGGGATGACCACCTTTCTCTTATAGAGTTCATATACAATAATAGTTATCATTCCAGCATCAGGATGGCACCTTATGAAGCTTTGTATGGGTGAAAAATGTAGATCCCCCATTGGATGGTTCTAGGTAGGTGAGTCAAGGTTGATTGGACCCAACTTAGTACAGTAGACAGTGGAGCAAGTTAAGCTCATTCGGGAGAGGTTGCTAACAACTCAAAGCCGACAGAAGTCATACTCAGATGTGCGACGAAGGGACTTAGAGTTTTGTGTCGATGACTGGGTATTCTTAAAAGTCTCGCCTATGAAAGCTTAGTCGAAGATTCATTGGGCCATACCAGATCCTTCGAAGGGTAGGACGAGTGGATTATGAGTTAGAATTGCCTTCGGGTCTAAAATATGGTCATCCAATTTCCATTTATCGATGCTACAGAAGTGCGTAGAAGACCCTTCTTGAGTTGTCCCAGTTGAGGATGCTCAGATCACATAGGATTTGTCCTAAGATCGGCAGGTCCGTAAATTGAGGACTAAAGAGGTGGCTTCAATTAAAGTATTGTGGAGAAAAAACAATAGAGAAGAGATGACTTGGGAGGCTGAGGATGGCATGAGGTCCAAATATCCTCACTTGTTTCATACTATAGGGTGATGGCATATCAGCTTATATTAGGGCAGTAAGGTAAGATACCTATTTGCTTATATATATATAT
>JAJOOH010015450.1:0-14793 GCA_029582605.1 Solanum gracilifrons
GGGGATTTGTTAAACAAATTCAAGAAATTATGTGAGTATTCAGTGAGCAAGATTCAAACTTTAGTTGTTATCAAGATGAGAAAGTAACTAGGGTGTACGTGTTCCCCATAAGCTCATAACACTATAATCCTAGTAATAGCAATCCTTTCCTAGTGTATTACATGCAAAGTGATAAGTTAGGTATCTATAATTCCTTGGTCCGGAAACTAGAGAATTTCTCCCCGCACCTTCGTCCGGCTACGTGTGTATAGTTTACTAACACTTACCTTTACCTCATATTAGACATCACATCGATGTATGACTTAGTTTTCACCCTCGAACCAATCGACATTAGACTATTAGATAGTATCACACTAAATTTATGTTGATAATTCTTTTCTTATTCACTACCTCCTTGGTTCGGCAAGTTCTAATGCGTGCATTCGTTAAAATGAATTCTAAACGAAAAAATTATCAATGATGCAAAAACACTATTCAAGAATTGCTTAGTTACTATTCATACTTTGTTAATCGCTCATGGTTCCCACAATCCTAGTTATGGGTTTAGTTACCCATATTAGTAAGAACACAATTCATATTTTTAGAAGAAGAAATCATGAACTTACGTAATGAGAATGATAAACCCATAATTTCAACTTGAATTTCCAAAACCAAAATCTTCAAAATGAACTTAGGAAATTAAGAATTGCTAAAGTTGCAAGTTAATCTCCCAAGTCAAGAACTAAAATAAAATCAATAAAGTCTAACCCCCAAAAACAAAGTTTACATGCCCTATATATAGAAAAATAAGTCCTAACTAAAATCGAACGGAATAAGGAAATAATGTTTTAGGTCGCGGTTTCGATCGACAATACTGACCTACGGACCGTGGATTGATCTACGGTCCATAGGTCCCTTCCGTGACTCAAGACTTAGGCAAATTTCTAACTTCAAAATCTTCAAATCTCTGAACCAAACAACGAATCACTAGTACGGACCGTGGATTGATCAACGGTCCATAGATCCTCCTTCGTAGCTCCATACTTAGAATCTTCAAAAATTAGGTACTAGAACCCCTCTCTGAATCATTTGACAGATCAACAGTACGGTTCGTAGATCAATCTACGATCCGTCGATTGCAATCGTGGTTCCACACTTAGTCAAGAATTCCTTGATCTTCCTCCATGCCTTGCTAGTCCATCTACGATCATGATCTATGGAAGGTGAATAGACCTACGGACCGTGAATCACATCAGTAGATGGGCTTTTCTGTACATTCCTCAGCTATGTCTCTCAACTTTCGCGTCCGAACTTATTCCCTGAAAACATGATAAAAACACATTAATACCAATACAAAATGGCTCTAGACACACACAACTCTTAAGTAAAATATATTAAAAATACCGTAAAATCACATTGCTTTATAGACACTGCATAGGCATAAACTTTCTGGCCAATTTCGGACAACTCAGTGCGCATCTCTTTCACATTCTGATCAATAGTGTCAAACTTCTTCAACATCTTTTGCATCATCTCCTTAACGCGCGACATACTATCCCTAGCTTCCCTATTGCTAGATTCACTGTTCCCAGGAGGGACGTAGGGCCCAACTCTCTCATTCCTGTTACCATAGTTGTTCCGGTTATAGTTGTTGTCACGATTGTAGTTCCCTTTCCGGACATATTAACCCTCTCGGTTGTAGTTTCCATAGTTCCGACCTTGGTTTCCTTGACCTTGGTGACAATTATCTGTATTGGAACCTTGGGCATTTGGTCGGAAACCCCCCGTCTGATCATTCACCGCATAAGTATCTTCTTCATAGTAACACTCCTCGACCGGTGGTGGATCTCTAGTCAATTAATTCACAACATTTACCTTTCCGCACCTCCGCTCACATGCTTCAACACCAACCCCAGTTCGATCCTCATCTGAGCCATCTCCTCACAAATTTGATCTATCGACTGATTGTTTATAGCTTGAATGGAAAACGTGTTCCTCCCAGTATCCAACTTTCTAGTGTTGCAACCTTTATTGTTCCGAGAGATCTTCTCTAGTTTCTCCACAATCTGCTAAAAAATGCACTCACCATATGAACCCCCAACGATAGTATCAAGCACTGCCTTACTGATGTCATCTTGACCTCGGTAGAAATAATCCTTTATCAATTCATCATCAATATGGTGATTCAAAACACCTCTTATGAAAGAAGTGAACCTGTCCCAGGAACTACTCATAGACTCTCTAGGTAGTGCTACAAAATTGTTGAGTTTGTCTTTGTGGTACAACTTCTTTGACGCTGGAAATAATCTTGCTAGGAACACCTTAGTCAATTGGTCCCATGTATAGATTGAGTTATAAGGAAGCTCAGTAAACTACACAATAGCATTGTCGATCAATGATAAAGGGAATACTCGCAATCCAATGACATCCATGTCCAAGTTCGATCGACCTACACAAGTTTTGCAAACACTCCTTAGCTTGGCTACGTGAGCATGTGGATCCTCCGATGCCAAACCCACAAACAAACCCCTTGCTATAAGCATCTGCATCAAACTGCTAGTCACCACAAATGTATGCCCCTGAGGAAGAAGAGGTAGGACAACAGGTCCCTCAGATTTAACAGCATTAAAGTTGACCCTACAGTTATCACGCAAGCTTTGCCTTGGTGGATCCAGTACCCTCACTGCATCTCTCAGTAGATTCTCAGCTTGAATCTGATTATTCTCATCACCAACCCTCAGAGGCTGCAACCCAACACCATCACCTACTTCTCCTCTGATAGGATTAGCTGGCACTCTTTGATTATTCATTCTTCGTAAAGTTCTGTTCAGTTCTGGATCGTAGGGAGTAAGTGGTTCTCCTTGATTCCGTGTACTTGACATACACTAGAGTAGGAACCTCAGAGAGACAAAAACAAAAGAAAAAGTAAAATTAGGAAATATTTGACTAAAGTTCAATAATGTAGTTAAACTAAATCTAAAAGCCTTATTCCCCAGCAGCGACACCAAAATTTGATACGCTCAAATTATACCTCCCTAAAGAAGCATAAGCGATTGTTATCAAGTAATGAACCCAACTTGTAGGTTAGGGTCGATCCGACGAGGAATATGGTTTAGACTTAAACTTAACTGACGATTATATTCGTTTAGTTAATGTATTTCCAAAAAAAAGTAATTAAAGGGGGTTAATTTGTGAAACAAATTTAGGAAATTATGTAAGTATTAAGTGAGAAATATTCAATCTTTAGTTGTTATCAAGATGAGAAATTATCTAGGGTGTACGTGTTCCCAATAAGCACATAACGTGGTAATCCTAGTAATAGCAATCATTTCCTAGTGTATTACATGCAAAGTGATAAGTTAGGTCTTTCTAATTCCTTGGTCCGACAACTAGAGAATTTCACCCTGCACCTTGATCCGGCTACGTGTGTATAATTTACTAACCCTTACCTTTACCTCATATTAGACATCACATCGATGTATGACTTAGTTTTCACCCTTGCACCAATCGACATTAGACTATTAGATAGTATCACACTAAATCTAAGTTGATAATTCTTTTCTTATTAACTACCTCATTGGTCCGGCAACTAGCAACAAGGTGAGTTCTAACGCATGCACTCGTTAAAAAGAATTCTAAACGAAAGAATTATCAATGCATGCAATAACACTATTCAAGAATTGCTTAGTTACTATTCATACTTTGTTAATCGCTCATTGTTCCCACAACCCTAGTTGTAGGTTTAGTTACCCATATTAGCAAGAACACAATTCATATATTTCGAAGAAGAAATAATGAACTTATGTAATGAGAATGATAAACCCAGAATTTCAACTTGAATTTCCAAAACCAAAATCTTCAAAACGAACTTAGGAAATAAAGAATTGCTAAAGTTGCAAGTTAATCTTCCAAGTCAAGAACTAGAATAAAAGATACAGTCTAACCCCGAAAAATGTGGTTTACATGCCTTATATATTGAAAAATAAGTCCTAACTAAAAAGAAAACGAAATAAGGAAATAATGTTTCAGAATGCGATTTCAATCGACGATACTGACCTACGATCCATGGATCCTCCTCCGTAGTTCTATACTTAGAATCTTCAAAATCAGGTACTGGAACTCCTCTCTGAATCATTTGACGGATCAACAGTACGGTCCGTAGATCAATTTACGTTTCGTCAATTGCAACTGTGGTTCCACACTTGGTCAAGAATTCCGTGATCTTCCTCCATGCCTTGCTAGTCCATCTACAATCATCATCTATGGAACGTGAATGGACCTACGGTCCAAGAATCACATCAGTAGATGTGCTTTTCTGTACATTCCTCAGCTATGTCTCTCAACTTTTGCGTCCAAACTTATTCCCTGAAAACATGATAAAAACACATTAATACTAATACAAAATGACCCCTGACACACAGAACTCTCCTTTTTGGTCATGTTAGTCAAGTGAGAGGCTATGGAAGAAATTTTTTTCACAAATCAACGATAGTAGCTAGCGAGCCCCAAAAAATCCTAACTTCCGTCACAGAACTTGGTCGAACCCAATTTTTAACCGCCTTAATCCTTTAGGGATCTACCATTACCCCTTCCTTTGAAACTACATGCCCCAAAAATGCCACCGATTTCAACCAAAATTCACACATAGAAAATTTAGCATATAGCTTTTGCTTCCCAAGAAAACCCAAAACACTACGAAGATGGTCAGCATGCTCTTTCTCACTTTTCAAATAGACCAAAATATCATCAATAAACAATATAACAAACGAATCAAGAAACGGCTCAAACACCCCATTCATCAAACTCATGAAAGCTGCAGGCGCATTGGTCAAACCAAACGACATAACCAAAAACTCATAGTGCCCATAGCGAGTTCTAAACGTCGTCTTGGGCACATCCTCAGGCCTAATTTTCAATTTATGGTAACTAGATCTTAGATCAATCTTAGCGAAAACTGATGCACCTTGCAATTGGTCAAAAATATCATCTATTCGAGGCAAGGGATACTTATTTTGAATAGTGAACCTATTTAATTGCCGATAATCTATACACATTCTCATACAACCATCATTTTTCTTAACAAACAAAACTGGAGCACCCCATGGGTAAGCACTAGGACGAATAAATCCCTTATCAAAAAGCTCTTGGATTTGAGCCTTAATCTCGCTTAATTCTGTAGGAGCCATGCGATATGGAGGGATAGAATTGGAACGCGTACCATGCTCTAAATCAATGCAAATATCTATATCTCTATCCGGAGGCATACTAGGCAAGTCATTAGGAAACACTTCTCTAAATTCTGACACCACAGGAATAGACTCAATGGACGGAGCTTCAATCTCAACACCCCTAATATGAGCTAACTAAGCCAAACAACCCTGCCCTATCAATTTCTTAGCCCGAATGAAGGATATGATCTTATTTCTCTTAGGCTTGTACACCCCTTCCCACTCTAATTTTTCCCTTCTCGGAATTTCTAGTGCTACGGACTTAGTATTACAATTAAGTACGGCATAATAGGGGGACAATCAAGTCATACCTAAGATTATGTCAAAGTCAGTCATATCCAAAATCACCAAATCAGCCCATGTCTAAAAACCCATAAACAAAATAGGACAAGCACGTAGACATGGGTAACTATGACTGACTTTCCAACTGGGGTAGAAACATGGATATGGGCATCAAGTATATCACAAATCATAACAAACTCTAAGGCAAATCGCACATATACATAAGAATAAGTAGAACCCGAATCAAATAACACATTAGCCATCCGGTCACAGACAAGAATAGTACCTGTGATCACCGTGTCAGACACCTCTGCCTTATTCTTGCCCGAAAAGGCATAATACTGAGCCCTATCATCTTGACGAATCACTTCCCTGCCTGGTTGCACATTACCTCTACCTGCATTACCATTTTCTCTACCTTCACCGCCTCACTGATTACCTCTTCACCCACCTTGTGGATGTCCTCTACCATTATTACCATTCCCCGCGGGTACCACTACTCTAGACTGCTATTGCCCAGAATCTAACACACATGGGTGGGGACAATCTCTCCTCATATGCCTAGGTTCTCTACAGTTGTAACAACTACGATCATAAGATGGTCTGCAGCCTGTCGAAGGCGCGACTCCCTGGCTATCCTGAAAATTATGAGATGGAGTTTTCGAGTAACTACCTGCAGAGGTGGGCATAGAGGACTGAATTGTCTTGGCTGCAAGCGTTGGCCTTTCGTACCCCATGAAATAAGAACCTTGAACGTTACCCGAGTTCTTGGCCAATTTTTACCATGCCTTAGCTTGACCGTCTCGCCTCACCCCTTCCACTTTCTTAACATAGTCTGTTACCTCATTAAAGCTCCTCCCTGCAGAAGTCATATGAACAGATAATACTTGCAACGCAGAATTTAGCCCCCGAATAAATAACCAGATTCTCTCTTCCGCAATAGTCATCAATTGAGTTGCATATCTAGACAAAGCATGGAACTTGGCCTCATAAGCAGCCAGAGTCATACCACCCTGCTCCAAAGCCATGAACTCATCCTTCTTACGATCCCTCAAAGTCCTAGGCATATACTTCTCTAGAAATAGAGCATGAAATTGGGTCCAAGTAGGTGGAGGTAAAGTTGAAGATCTACATTCCGTATAAGCTCTCCACCACTTCTTAGCCTTACCTTGAAGTTGAAAGGACACAAACTCAACCCCACGCTGATGGACAATTCCCAACTTATGATGCCTCTCAGAACAATCCAAGATGAACTCATAAGCATCCTCATTCTCAGAACTAAGAAACACAAGAGGTTTTATCTTCTAAAACTTAGTCAACATTTCATGCTTATTACCAGTCATAACAGAACCCAACAAAGGACTGAAGAAAGCATCATTACCTCCAGTCCCACCCACCTTGGGCATAGTGCTAGCAATAGGAGGATTAGTAGGACCTTGAGTTGCTTGAGAAGAAGGAAGCACTCTAGGACCAACCAACCCTTTGAAGAAAGACATGATCTGTCGAGCTAACACTGGGTCTATGGGGGGAACATTGGCAGTCTCAGCCTGCACCTCTTCCTTTTGTCCCACATCCTCAACATCAACATTCTCCTCTTCAATCTCTTCATGATGTGCAAGAGGGTTCTCATTCACAGGAGCATTCTCAACAGGAGCTCCATTTCCAGCAGGTGCTACTCTTCCACAGCCTCTACCCTTAGCTCTTCCTCTACCCCTGCCTCGACCGTGACCTCTCGCTGTAGATTACTAAGTTGGAGCATTGACGGGAGCTACGGGCCTAACGTCGTTGAATCTAGTATTAACTATCTGCGAACAGAAGAGTGAAAGAGGTTAGATACTAATTTGAATCGCCAGATACCAATTGGAATCAAGTTATAGCACGACAGGACACAAGAACAAACAGAGGGATTTCCTATAGTCCTATAGCCACTCGAAGAGGAGTAAAGGTGTCCCCGTACCGTTCCGCGAGACTCTACTAGACTTATTTCGGTTCATCGAGATCAACGAACCTAGGCTCTGATACCAACTTTGTCACGACCTAGACTGTCGTGATTGGCACCAACACTAACTCTCCGGTGGGAGAACCACTACTACAATCCAAACCAAGCAACTAAACAAAAACTAAGGCATTTAAGTTACAAAAGCAGGTTTAATACTAAGGAAATAAAGAGGGAGTTCCCATAAAATCCAACAAAAGTCTAACAACGAACTAACAATGCGGAAGAAATAACCTAGAACCTGAAAATCAATGTACCAAAACATCTAACAATGAACATAGTCTAAACAAGAAGGGATGTAACCCCAATCTAATGAACTAATCAACTAACTAAAACAGATGAAAGAGAATCCAAGGCAGCCCGAAAGAATTGGCTCACCCTTGAATACGAACAATCACTGATCTCCTAATCGAAGTCTGTCAGTAGCCGCTTGAAGATGTCCTGTACTCACAAAAATAAGAGTAAGTGTAGTATCAGTACACAGCCATAATGTACTGGTAGGATCACGCGGCCATCCCACTAAGTGCAACATAAGCAAGTCAAGACAACATTATAATCACATGCATATATATCAATATTTATAATATTATCAACATTTACGAACAACGAACAACTTCATATTTTATATCAAATCATTGATCCTCTCATGGAACCCAAACTCAAACAGTTAGCATACCGGAACGTGGTATCCAATCCCATAGTTATGCCTGAACGTGGCAACCGATCCCATAGTTATGCCGGAACGTGGCAACCGATCCAAGTTAGTTATGCCAGAACGTGGCAACCGATCAAAGTTAGTTATGCCAGAACGTGGCAACCGATCCATTGAGCTCGCCACAGTCACAATCACAAGTATATCATCAAGATCATACATTTAAGTCATGATTTCATGGAAATCATCATTCATCTATCTCATTTACAACAAGTGTGCTCAATATTGCAATATTAATACATATACAAGTATCATAATGAAGCAAGAAAAAACATACATCACACAATTATAGAATCACAACCATCACCTACCTCGAAACAAGCTTGAAACCCTAAGAAACTTGATCCTTCCCTTTTCAAATTTGTTCCGCTTGTTCTTGATCTACAAACAATCAATAGAATACGGGAATTAATAAACAACCACTAATTACCCAAATTACTAACAATTATATGAACCCTAGATCAAACCCATGATACCAATTAGGGTTGTTTCCACCATAGAATCTATAACAAAACCCTCCCCGATCAATATTCACTCATTCTATTATGTTCTACGGATAGAAAAATGGATTCGGGGAGTGAAAAACTTATTTTTTACCTCAAGAATGGTGAAAATGAGTAGGAGTCGCCTGGGGTTCGTTCCTTAGCTCTTTAAATCGAAAAGTGCCAAATAAGGTCGTTTAGGGGATTATTAATGATCTTAAGTCGCATCGAGCTTGCCACATCGGCCGTCACCCCGCTGTAGCGGTTCCGCCACAGCGGACCGCTACAGCGGCAAAACCTAGCACCAAAGCGGTTTACGCGAGACAGTGAGCTAATTAAAGAATTCCAAAATCCTCGTTTCACAACACACCTCTAACCCACGACGCTCAGAAAATACCCTTCGCGCTATGATCGATTTTGGGATTTCTACTCGCCCGAATTCTATTTCGTAAAGTCGTACGGGTTCCTTAACGAGTTATCTAACTACTCATGAAATCAAAATCATAAATGATTCACCCGATTGTTACCAGATTTCCCTACACCTCAAAGACTCTGATTTCGTCCAAATCTGGACAATGTTGGGAAAATCCAAATACTACGAAAAAAATTTTGACCCCAAATTTCCCCCGTTGGAATTTCTATAACGACAGGAACAGGTTGTTACAATTTATGATATCACTAAAAATAGAGATAAGGTAGAAGTACCCCTAGACTATGACCGAAATCTCAGAGACACACCTAACCTTTACTAGGGTCCTATTACCCCCTGAACTAATTTAAAATGAAATGAATACACCACAAACACTGAAATGGCCTAGTGAGTGTAGACTCTCTTGAAGGCAAGTGATGGAAATTGTACACATGTTATTTTTTGATTGGTAACTTTATAATTAGTTAGTACATATTTTTATTGATATTAAAACTTATATATATAATTATTTTTATTTCTTACTCTGTAAAATATTTATTTTAACTTCTTTTAAGGGATAAGGGTCTGAAAAATACCTCAACTTTGATCAAATTTACTATTGCAATACTAAACTTTAATGAGGACCTATTACCTCCCTAGACTATTTAATACCGTATTTTAAACATATATAGTTTCCCACGTGGACATAAAAAATAATGCAAAATTATAAATAGTAATGTGTCCACGTGTGCACATATATACCTTTGAAATACACTATTAAATAGTTCAGGGGGTAAAAAATACGGTACTAAATAGTCTAGAGAGGTAATAGGTCCTCATGAAAGTTGAGTATCGCAACAGCAAATCTGACCAAAGTTGAGATATTTTTCAGACCCTTATCCCTTCTTTTAACTTTAAACTTTTTTTAATTAATTTATTATCTTTTCAGTTTTAATTATTTTTTAAAAAAATTGTGTATTTTTTTTAAAAATAATTTAAAATTGTCTTTTAATTTTAATGTTTTAATTTTTTTTATGTATTATTTGATTTTCTTTACTTATTTTGGTATCTGTTCAAAATTAACTTATTTTAAATACAAGGCATTTGGAATTAAATTTGAACATAAATCAAAACGAAAGACAAAGAATATAAAAATTAATAGAAAAATAAAAGAGAAAAACAATGAATGAGGTAAACAAATGTGTATTAACTTAATTTATATACAATATAAAGAAAATAAGAATATTATTAAAAAAAAATTAAAATTAAAATTTTTAATATTATTTTTACTTTTTTTAAAAAAATTTAATGAAAAAGATAAAAAAAAATATTTACACACGTGGCAGGCGAGTGTGTGCAAGCACAACCAACTTGGGTGTTTGAAGGCCACGTCAGCACAAAAGGTGCACAAAAATACGAAAAAATGAGTTCAGGGGGGTAATAGGACCTTAGTTAAGTTTAGGTGTGTCTCTGAGATTTCGGTCATAGTCTAGGGGGGATACTTATGTCTTATCCCCTAAAAATATTGTAACTTCTCTTCCTTTTTATGTTCTTCTATAGAACTAATTATTTTTCTCAATAATTGAAAAGGTAAAGTCTTATGCCCTTCAAAAATATATATTTTAAATGTACATTTCTTTTGTTTATTATAATTATATTTTTTTATTTGTTTAATTTTATATTGGATTATAAATAATAGTGTAGAATAAGAAAATCATGTATTAGTATTGACATTGCTTAAAGTGAATTAAGCACGTTTTAGTCCTATAATGTAAATATTAATTTACTTTGAAATTAAAAATATTTTTTCCCTTGTTATTACATAAATTTATTTTACATTGAAAAGTTATAGGATATTTTGTTTTGAATTTTATGATACAATAAAACTAAATGAAGCATTTTCAATATTTTTTATCTAAAAAAAAAGACTAATATATTTTCTCTATGGTGAATTCTTAAGTAGAGTACTATTTACTTATGAAGATATGAATAAATATGGGTAAACTAGCATTTTACCCAACCGATTTGTTACCCAATTTATTTTTACCCATATCAAATATGGTGGATTGAATTATTACCCATTTTATGTTGACCCATTTTCAACCGGCTCAAATTTGACCCAACCCGCCCATTTGCCACCATTAGTCCCATGTATGATTTTCCTCCCATGCATGAATCTCTTGTTCCATTGCCTCAATCCATTTTTGGTCTTAGGATGCTTCTTATTACCTTTGACTACTCAGACTCCATAGGTACAACCATTCTAGGTTCATATTCAGCAGTTTTTGCCTCCTCATTAGTTGATACTTGATTCTGATGGTGTGATGCCTTTCTCATATGCTACAACTGTCACCACTTTCTCAACTACTACTAATAGTATGGCATACATTTTGTCTGCTGCAATTTCATTTAGACCCTCATTAAGAGGAACATGTTCCTATCAGTTGTAGTTGTTAAAGTGTTTTCCTGTACACACTCTGAAGATGGAAGGTACATAGAATATATCATCAAGGACCCATTTAGCTCCTTTAAAAGAAAAAATTAGTCTCTCTAAAGTTGAAATCTCTACTCACAAGGAAGGTGTTGAGATCATGTCTCAAAATATTGCAGAAAATAGTTAGCTACTTTTAGGATTTTTAAATTATGTTATTAGAGTCCTGTGACTTAAATTTAGGATTTAGTTCTTTTTATTTGTTATTTGAATTTTACTGATAAGTTAGTGACATATTTTTCTATTTTTAGTTAGGAATTATAAAAATAAATGTAAGTCTCTAGATTATTAAATAAGATAATCATTTTGATAATACTGCATTGGTTTTTCTTTCAAAAAGTCTTTCTCTCTTACATTCTTAATTTCTTTATTGAAAAACCAACAATTGTTATCAAAATCTTCTTCTTGAGGAACATGTGAGTAGAAAAATGGATTTCGAAAATAGTTTTTCACGAAAGATTCCTCCTATTTTTTATGGTGAAAATTATGAACTATGGGCTGTGATAATGGAAACCTACTTGGAGGCTCTTGATCTTTGGGAAGTCATGGAAGAGAATTATAAAATTAGTCTACTGCCAAATAATCCCACCGTGGCCCAAATAAAGAGTCACAAGGAAAATAAAAACATTCAGTCCAAGGCAAAAGTAACTTTGTTTGCTACTGTTTCGACAACTGTTCACAAAAATCATGGCTCTCACATCACCAAAAGAAATTTAAAATTATCTGAAGAAAGAATATGATGTAGATAAAAGAATACTAGGAATGAATGTATTAAATTTAATGAGGGAATTTGTATTGTAGAGAATGAAGGAGTCAGAAACAGTCAAGAAATGCTCTGACAGATTTCTTGGTATTGTCAACAAGGTAAGATTACTAGAAACTGAATTTAAGGATACAAGAATTGTTGAAAAAATTCTTGTAACAGTTCCCGAAAGGTATGAAGCATGTATAACTACCTTGGAAAACACATAAAATCTATCCAAAATTACCTTGGTAGAATTGTTAAATTCTTGCAGGCACAGGAACAAAGGAGACTTATGAGGCAAGATGACATGGTTGAAGGCGCATTAGTAGGCAACCACAAAAACTCAAAGCAATGGTAATTTTTGAAAAATTACCCACCTTGTTAGCACTATGTTAAAAATGGACATCCTCCATTTAGATGTTGGAAAAGACCAGACGGACAATGCAAGATCTACAAACAACTTGGTCATGTAGTTGTGATTTGCAAAAGTAAATTTCAAAAAGATGAAATAGTTGCCCAAGTCACTACTTAAGAAGATGAAGACCACTTATTTTTGGCAACTTCTTTTTCGACCAAAAATTCTGATTTTTGGATGATTGATAGTGGTTGTACAAACCACATGACATATGAAAGGAATCTTTTTTAAAAAGTTCATTCGTATGAAAAATAAGAAAGTCAGAATTAGGAATGATGATCGTATTTCGGCAAAAGGAAAAAGGTCTATTGCAATTAAAACAAATTGAGGTACAAAAATAATTTCATATGTTCTTTATGTGTCTGAAATTGATAAAGTTTGTTTAGTGTTGGTCAGTTAATAGAAACATGCCTTAAATTATTATTTGAAAACAAATATTATCTAATTTTTTATTCCACTAAACAAGAGATTTTACAAGTTGAAATGAGAGGTAAGAGCTTCTCATTTAATCCAACCGTAGATGCACACAAGCCTTGCAAGGCAAAAGATGAATTTCAGATTTCTCTACAAGGCCATTTTCAGATGAGACTACAATCTACAATTTCTGATCCAAGAAGGAGTGTTGAGAATATGTCTCAGGATATTGCAGAAATTAAATAGTTAGCTATTTTTATAGCTTTGAAATTATGTTATTAGAGTCCTATGTCACTTGAATTTAGGAGTTAGTTCTTTTTATTTGTTATTTGAATTTTACTGATAAGTTAGTAACATATTTTTCTATTTTTAGTTAGGAATTATATCTATAAATGTAAGTCTCTGTATTATTAATAAAATAATTTCCTTTGACATTAATATAATATTTTTTTTATCTCAAAGTCTTTCTCTGTTATTTTTTCTTAATTTCTTTATTGAAAAACCAACATAAGTTACCAACTTCCAGGTCAAATAATTTAATCCTTTTTGTGTCTCTTCATAACCAAGTAATACAATTTTCCAAACTCTAGAGTAAAATTTACCTCCTCTAGGTAGCATACTAGCAAAACAAAGACAACCAAACACTCTGAGGTGATCAAAGATTACATGTTTACCATGTAAAACTTCAAAGGGAGACTTCCCTTGAAATACACTAGTAGGCAATTTGTTAATAATACAAATATTTTCACGCAATCACCCCAAAGCTATGTGAGACACCACTTTGAAATTTCAAGGCTCTTGCAACCTCCAAAATATGTCTGTGTTTTCTTTTTAGAGCACCATTATGTTGTGGATTATAGGGACAACTACTTTGGTGAATAATACGAAGATAGGAAAATAATTCATAGCAATTCAAATTAAAGAACAACTTTCAATTGTCACACCTCAGAACTTTAACATTGACATCAAATAGAGTTTTTACTTTTAAAAAAAATCCTTTAGTATAACAATGACCTCACATTTAGACTGAATCAACCAACTCCAAGTGTATTTGCTGGAATCATTTACAATTGTTACAAAGTATGACTTCCTATCATAGGTAGAAACCTTGAATTGTTTCAAAACATCACATGTATCAAATGAAAACAACTAATAGTTGAAGATGTACTGAATGGAAACTTCAGTCTGCTTTGTTTTGCCATGGGACACACCATGCAAAGTTGTTATGTTGTCTAACACATATTAGTCTTCAAATCAAGAATATTATTGAGTACTTCCATAGAAGGGTGACCAAGCATGTTACGCCATAGTACTGAGTCTGGTTGATCCTTTATTACTGCTCCTGACTTTATATTTTCATCTTCCTGTAGACAATATAGTCCATCATGCTCTACAAATCCCCATCACCTTGCCATTGCAAAGTCCCTGAAATATGAAAAATTATGGATAGAAATTTACTGAACAAAAAAGTTCTTCGGTTATTGTCACGACCCGGGAGCACCCCCTAGTCGTAACCGGCGTACTCGACCTCGAAGAGGTCTAATACAAGCCTCTTAGCATTCATTCATCGCATAGACACCAAAACCAAAAGGAATTAAAAACTTTCTTCACACACGAAGATACCTTCAATAAATAGCAAG
>JAJOOH010015451.1:0-24347 GCA_029582605.1 Solanum gracilifrons
CTGCATATTTATTGAACAATATACCTTTGCCTCTTGCTTATCCATGATATCTGAAGTTTGTTCCATTATCTATTAAGTATGAATATCTTAAATATTTTAAGAGTGTTTTTAGGAAATCGTTTTATTGAAGGCTTCAAGGCCTGCCTTTTTTATGTTATATATACGTTCCTTTATATAGAAAGGAAATGACTACTACTTTACAATAATGCCTTCCTACTTTACATTATAATAATAATAATAATAATAATAATAATAATAATAAAGACAATAATGTGCATCTACTTTAATAATGTTGCACCTACTTTAATACTATAATAATAATGACAATAATGTGCACCTACTTTATGACTTATTTACATATTTTTGTACACTTGTCTTCTTCTTCTTATCTTCTTTTTCTTATTCTTTTTATCTACGACTTTATGTGTTACACTTATCTTCTTCTTCTTATGTGGCTTATCTTTTTGTCTCTATTTTCTCCTTCTTATCTTCTTCCGTCTCTATCTTCTTTGTCTTGACTTTATTCTAGCTGGACATCGGGAATTACGTTGTCTTCTCCATTGCATTTTGAACATATATGATCTGGATATTTGTGTCCAATTAGCTTACAATATCTGGTTAATAGTTCATTTGAGATGAATCCCTTCTTTAATGCTCTGGTAATAGGTTGTTCTTCTGGTTTGAGTAGAGATAATATCCATTTTTGTACTTCGTTCATATCTGCTTGTCTTAGCTCCCTTGAGTTTGAGTATATCATAAGTTGGTCTCGTGAATAATAACTCCATATTGCATTCCCATTTACATAATTATTTGCTAGTTCTTGGATAATTGTTGACATACCAATTATTCTTTTATTAGCATAGAAACTTGGTATCTCAAATTCTTGTATCTCTGGTTGTTGTCCGATATCTTCTGGAATTATCATATCTCTGGTTAATCCTATTTTTACAACTTGTATTATTGGTTTTATTTCATCATATAGTATCTATGTTGGGGCCGCAGAAAACTTTACATAAAATAGATTGCCTTTTGTTACTCTTTTATAGGTTATGAATGCTCTGTGTATCTCTGGTATACCGCTTAGTTCTTCTCCATCGTATGTATAAACTGTACTTAATAATCCATAGTTGTAACAGGTTTTGACTAAATTTGCTTTAGTTTTTGGTTGAGCTATCAACTTATTATAGAAAAAGACAACCAAATTCTTAGGGCCGCAATGTTAAAAAAGCGCTACGCTAACGTGATCATGAAATCCCAAAAATAAGTTCTTGGGAAAGCGTTTAATGAAAAAAAATGAAGAAAAAGGCTTCATTATGGGAGAAGCAGCTGCAAGAAGAAAAGGTAAAGTTGCGGGAGAAAGATAGAGAAGCGGCATGGATCGCTATTGCAAGCATCAAAAGGACAGTTAATTTTGGTGATGGTCTTGAAGCGGAAAGAGATTTAATGTCCACCATCGGTGCTCCAAATCGATTGTAAATTGAAGAGCTTCCGCATGCATAGGATGATATCATCGGATTGATATTTGTAGAATAATATAGGTAGTATATTCATTTGTTTATTTTTCTCATGTACGTGTTTGTTGATGGTAATGAGAAGTGAATATATTTGATCAAACAGAAGATAATTTTAGTTGTATGAAGTACTTATCTCAATCTTGTTACTCTTAATTAGAATGTTGTTCAAATTGATTAGTAGTTTAGTACTAAGGGAGTTTTATTTTAAGTTATTTTTTAAAGAAATAATAGGTATTGTGTGTCCAATACAAAAATAATAAGGTTTTCCATCGCCTGGTATTTATCTTCCTATTTTGGAAGTAATTTGCAACATGATTTATCTATGGTTCAATTCTCATTCAGCTATATGAAAATTCACATAGTGATGATTCCATAAGGATTTATTTCTATGTGAGAATTCTTGAAAATAGATTTTCTTTGGAGTTGTTTGTTAAAAGGGTGCATGATCGAATTATTCTTTGCACGTTAATGTGATTTCTAGTGAAGAGTGCAAATAGTGCAAGGTTAGTCCTTATTTTGTACTTTACGCGTGCGCAATTTGAGTTAAGATCATTCCGCAGATGTGTTGTTGTACATTTATTTCTAATCGTGTCAATCATGGTTTTAGCACTTCATTCATCGATTTCTGGTGCTAATTTATTCATGTTAGTTATACCTAAATTTGAAAAAACCCTCTGATAGATGTTTTATTTGTACATTATGATGCACTGCTTGTTTGCTACAAAAGAGAGCTAATGTGTGTGACATGGGGCCTATCTTAAGAATTACAATTATTAAGATGAGCTCCACATGTTGCAACTTGATAATCACACACTAAAATAACATCGTTTATTTCATCCAACTAATTAAGTCACATAAATATATCTTAATACCTTATATTATTACAAATAGTAGCCACTAACCAGCTATGGTTTAACACTGATGTCTCTCAAGAGCTCAAGTCAGTACTTACGAGAGATATCTTTGACCCTCCTTTGCAAGGTTGCGGTAAGTTGCTTATTCGTAGACTGTTATATATTATATGAAGAAACCTTACCCAGTATTCAAGAACCAGGTTCTTGAATTTCTTGAATAACACACACAAGATACTTAGGTTAGTAATAAAAACACCAAGATATCGTGGAAACCTTCCTAACTCAAGGAAGGGAAAAACCACACAGAGTTTTATATTAATTCAATAATTACAACTCAGTAACTTGACAAACCTAACTCTAAACGTCTACCCTTTCGATTAACTATAATCGAAAATACCCTCAACTATCCAAGAAGTCAAACTCGCTTCTTAGTTACAAAAACTCTCAATCTCTCTACTAACTCTAACCCTTAACAAGAAGCCAAACCCACTTCTCATTTACGATTCTCACACACTCTCAATACTCTCACAAACACTGATCCAAAAACAGATCCATGTGATTCAACTATTCGAATGTAATTCTAACTCTAGAATTCTTTCGTTTCTACCTCTCAACCACTTTGGCCTTCACTATGAATTTCTCTCTCTCTTTTCTGGATTATGCAAAGACGATTCTTCTGTCCGTATTGTTATCCTTTTATAGACTCTGAACTTTGTTTGAATCTAATATGTATAAGGAGAGAAGTCCTCTTTGTGCTAGGAAATGATTTTAATTATAAACCTTCCCTTTTGTAACTTGACCTGCCAAGTCTCCTTTTCATGCAGCTGATGCTCTTTCCTTTACAACCCAACTTTCTTTTTAGCGTGAGAACTCTTCCTTTTTTATTTCAGTTACTTTAACATTTGAATGATAAGCTTTGCAGGGTGAACTTGGTTCACTATGTCGATCATCAAAATTGTATTTGATTTATCATTATAGTTGTTTAATACACGTGATGTACAGTTTGTGACCAATGTTTTAAAAGACGGGGAATGAGGCGAGACGTTTTATGCAGTACGGGGAGAGAAGTAATCCCCAAGACAAGAGGTGTAAGTCTTATGGGTCTACGGAGCGTAGTCTAATGTATATTCAATTTTTTTAATTTATTACTAAGAAAATAAGCAAAAGTAAAACTTTCAATTATTTTACAAATAAATTTTAATAAATAACCCAAAATAATATATATATATTGATTTTATTTGAAATAGTATTAATAACCAATAATGAAGAAAAAAATATTACAATTACCATTTGAGAAATATCATTACACCAATAATAAAAAATATGATTTAAAGCAAAAAAGGTTCAAAACCCAAAAAATATTAACGCCCAGGGAATAGGTTCATACGCCCAGGCGTAAGTTTAACGCTTAGGGCTTACATTTTTATGATTGGAGCTTACGCCCCAAATTCTAGGACTTACGCCCTATGGATCTACGTCCTCAATTTGCGCTCCGAAGCGTTTTTGGTACGCCCCACCTTGAAACTCTCCCAGGACTCACCCAAAAAATGATTTTGAAAACACTGTTTGTGACTTTATGTAGAAGTCCTATTGGTATTGGATTATTAACCAAATATAGATGTAATATTTACATTATGAATTATAATTTAACTCGAACTTGCATGATGTAAAATGGTTAAAGAGAAATGCAAAACATGACTAAAATTTCTCAATATGCTCTCTAAGAACGAAAAAGATTGAAATTCTTGGCTGATAGAGGATTTCCAAATAGATATTATTCATATCAAGATCGGATCCTCTTATGTATATAAAGCCATGTATATGACCTACACAGATAGAGGAACAGAATTACCCAAATCCCATAAAATTTGAGATTATATAAAATCATATATTTTACATAAGGAGAAAGAATCAGATAAGGCACATATCTTCCACACTGATTCAAGGAGGAAGAAGCGAAGAAAGATAGGAAAAGATAATAATTTGCATCTTCACAAATTCCTAGAGCTTTCACCTATGGAGCATTAACCGGTTTCTTACCATTATTTGGAGTTAATTATTTGGTCATTCCTTATGGTTACTAGAAGTTATCTATCCTTAGAGTTAATATCTCAGATGGTCACTCAACTATGCATTTTTCTCTTAGAAAGTCACTCAACATTGAGTTTTAACACAAAAGTCACTCAACTGTAAAATAAATTTCTCAAAAAGTCACTCAACTAAGAATTTTAACTCAAAAGTCACTCAACTATGAATGTTTTACTTACAAAATCACTTAACCTATCTTATTAATTTTTTAATTAAAATTTGCTGATATAAATTTTTTGTTTAAAATTAACATTTTTTAAATAAAAAAATATTCATTTAAACCATTTAATGACCCGACCAGCTAAAAATATAATATCGACCCATTTTATTTTACCCCTAATTCTCGTAAATTATTGTCGGATTCTTTCTCCTCTGCTTAAGGAATTCAAGCTAGGTGTTTTAGATGTCTTTGTTTGTGTCAATTTGAGGAGGAGTGATGAAGTAACAGAGATGATATGCTTATATAATCTTCAAATCCAAAAAATAATTGTTTGGTGAAGCGTTTGATGAAAAAGAGGTGAAGAAATAATTTGAGTTGCTGGAGAAGTAGTTGCAAGATTAGAAAATCAAGCCGCGATGGAAAAAAGATAGAGAAGCAGCTCGGATTGTTATTGCAAACATCAAAAGGATATAGATACTTGAATTTCCTTATTTACTTTTGTGAAATAAATAAATATCATATGTAGAGAAATGTATGGATATAAAGGAGTTGTGGCTTAGGGTTAACATAATTTGAAGCAAAAATATTATTGAATTGATATTTTTAGAATAATAATTATAATATATAGTACAATTATTGTCATGATCTGAGCCTACACCTTAGACGTGGACGGCACTGAAGAACCATTTCTAGTCCCCAAGCGAACCCTCATCCTGGCTGACTACAAGCGGAAGACTAACTCAAGCATATAAAAGCTTAAAATTGAATAAAATTCATTGAACTCAATTACAAATCTTTAACTCAAATGAATAACTCTAAATAAAAATAGAATATTCAACTAGCCAACAATAGGCAACTCAAGTCTTAAAACATTTAATAAGATAAATGAAACAGACTTCTCAAACTCTACTATCTATCTATGAAGCCTCTAAATGACAAAGATGGAAGTCGGGACATGACCCACGACATCCAAAAAACTTTTATAATAGAAAGTACAAGTGGAACCCATCGAAAGAAAGGAGGCTCACCATAGCTAACTCGAACTACATGTGGTATCAACGAAGCACCTATTGATGATCCTGAATACATGTATCTACATCATGAAATGATGTAGGCCAAATGGCTCAGTACATGGAATGTACCAGCATGTAAGGGGAATTCTAAAGCATAACATAAGCTTGAACTTGATAAAAAGGAAACATACTTACCTCTTCTCAACTCACTCAACTAAACTCAACTCAAGAATAAGATACTCAACTCAAAGATAAGATATTCAACTCATTGAAATAAGGCTCAACTCAATTATAAGATACTCAACTCTAGGTACTCAACTCTAGACACTCAACTCAATATAAAGCAACAATGCATATGCAATATATGAAAAACTTTTAAAACAATAGAAAAAAACTCAATGTATTGAAAAAATCAATACTAACTCAGTTTGTATGCAAGGATACAATATAAACTCTGTTTGTATATGAAATACAAAATAAACTGTGTATATAAGAATACAAAGATCTCTGTGGGAGTTTTTCTAACCGACAACCATCACTGTGCTATGTGATGATACAACGTCTTGCCTCACGCTGACAGGGCCATCCTATACCTTGTCGGGGGTATAGAACCTACTACTAAGTGGATCCACTAGTCTATGCTAAAAATTATTAAGGAATCATCTAAAAAGTATGACTCGTTTCTACCCATACTAGCTACACGATTTATGGAGACTTTGAAGTATCTGAACTCAAACTCGTCCCCATATCGTTGCTCAATACTACTCCCAAAATATAACTAGCTTATATGTATAAAAAACATAACTATTTATGTGGTTTGGGATTATTACTCAAAATCTTTCTCTAAAAAGAGATATTATTCAAACTGCTCAAAACTCTTTTGGAAATCTCAGTTTCCTCCTCTTTTAAATGTGAAAACATTAACTCTTGGGAATACTTAGTTCTCATGTATCATTTTAAGGAAAATGAACTCAACTCTTCTCTTTCTCAAAAACATCTCAAATATCATATTATAATATGATCATTGATGACTAGGGAAGTCATACTGCATAAACATTGATGGTATATCTAGATACCATACTGCTCTATCACGACCCAACCCACCGGGCCGTGCGGGCACCTACTCTAACACCTAAGTAGGAGAACCCTCGATTCCCAAAATAGTTTTAAGACATGCAGAAGATTAAGAAAATTGAAGAACAATTAACATTCATAAGATGTTTATAAAATAAGAGTTTTATTTTGGACAACAACTTGAGTTAAGACATGTAAAGTAATTAACACCCCATGGATCTAGTCTAAACAGGTACAAAAGCTACTAACAGTACAAGGCATAACAAAATTATAAATGACGCAGCTCCCACCATGCGAAAGGAAAAGTAGAAGTTGTTAGAGGTTGCCTTCGTCTTCACCTATGAAACATCACTGATCCTGCAACCAGACTATGCCAAAAAGGCATAGCAAGAGTAGAATCAGTACAACCACACGTACTGGTAGGCATTATCGGTCAACCCGATACCTACCTTATAAGATAAGAAATCGACTAGCAAGAACCATACAATAAGACAAATCGTTCCTCCACCTTTATAATCCCAATTGCTTGATAACATACTAGTACTTGACTATAACCTGTTACCTTCTCCGTTCTTACTCATATCTTAATCGTCTATCTCTTAGGAGAGATTCTAGAAATGACCACTACCTACCCGATCAACACTCACGACACACCCTTACTTCATTCCCGATACCACTCAACTTGTAAACCCATGGTACTTCTATCAAGGCTTGTTAACGGTATCAATACTACCCCCTACCTGTCACGACCCGAGCCTACACCCTAGACGTGGCTGGCACTTAAGAACCATTTCTAGTTCCCAAGCAAACCCTCATCCTGGCTAAATACAAGCTGAAGACTAACTCAAGCATACAAATCTTAAAATTGAATAAAATTCATGAAACTCAAATACAAAGCTTTAACTCAAATGATTTACTCTAAATATAAATAATATTCAACTAGCCAAAAATAGGAAACTCAAGTCTTTAAAACATTTAAGAAAATAAATTAACAGACTTCTAAAACTCTATTGTCTATCAATGAAGACTCTAACTGACAAAGATGGAAGTCGGGAAAAGACCCAAGACATCCTAACAACTAATATAACTGAAAATACAAGTGGAACCCTCCAAAATCAAGGAGGCTCGCCATAGCTAACTCGAACTGCAAATGGTATCAACGAAGCGCCTGTTGATGATCCTAAGTACCTGTATCTTCATCATGAAACTATGCATGCCAAATGGCTCAGTACATGGAATGTACGAGCATGTAAGGGGAATTCTAAAGCATAACATAGGCTTGAACTAATGGAAAAGAAACATACTTACCTCTTCTTAACTCACTCAACTCAATTCAACCCAACTCAAAGAAATATACTTCAACTCAACTCAAAGAAAATAGGGCTCAACTCAATGATAAGATAATCAACTCAGTGAAATAAGGCTCAACTCAATAACAAAATATTCAACTCAGGGAAATAAGGCTCAATTCAATAATAGGATATTCAACATAGTGAAATAAGGCTCAACTCAATAATAGGATATTCAACATAGTGAAATAAGGCTCAACTAAATAATGAAACACTCGACTCTGGATACTCAAACTCTTGATACTCAACTCAATATAAAGCAACAATAAGAGATGCACTATATGGGAAACTTTTAAAATAGTAGAAAGCAACTCAATGTATTTAAGAATACAATATACTCAATTTGTATGCAAGGATACAATATATACTCTGTGTATATAAGAATACAAAATATTTTGTGGGATTTTATCTAACCGACAACCATCACTTATGAGCTATGTGATGATATCGTGATTTGCCTCACGCTGCCAGGGCCTTACTATACCTTGCCAAGGGTATAGAACCTAACTACTAAGTGGACCCACTAGTCTATGCTAAAAGCAATAAGGAATCATCTAAAATGTATGACCCTTTCTACCCACGCTGCCTACATGGTTTATGGGAGATGTGAGTTATCTAAACTCTCCCCCATATATGTTCTCAATACTACTCCCAAAATATACTAGCTCATATGTTTAAAAACATAACTTTTCTGTGGTTTGAGATTATTACTCAAAGATCTTTCTCATAAAAGAGATAGTACTAAAACTACTCAAAACTCTTTTGGAAATCGGTGTTTCCTCTCATCTTAAATGTGAAAATATTTACTCTTGGGAATACTTAGTTCCCATATATCATTTTAATGAAAATGAATTCAACTTTACTCTTACTCAACTCATGCTTGAAAACTCTTTCTAAAAACTATATCAAAAATCATATTTAAATATGATCATTCATAAATCGGGAAGTCATACTGCATAAACATTGATGGTATGTCTAGATACCATATTGCTCATACATATTGTTATACTAATCATGTTTTTGAAAACTCTTTTCTCAAAACTCATGTTTACTTTCTCGAATCTCAGTTTAAGAACTCAAATGTTGGCTTTAAAAAGTTTTCCAAAATTTATAACTCAAATCATAGGGTTCATGTCGAATTATGAACAAGAATGACTCAATTCAAGGTTTTCAATAACCATACATAGAACTCAAAGACTCAATGACACTACTCATCTAAAAGTGCTCGACTCGGAGGGTTCATGCAGAATTATGGGCATGAACAACTCAACTCAAAGACTTCATGGGTAACATGCAGTAGTCCCATGATTAGGAAATAATCTCAAAAGGATTATGAACTCAAGACTTAGAACTTGAAGATACTACTCCTCTCAAAGATGCTCAAATTATGAAGTTCATGCGGAATTATGAGCATGAACCACTCGACTCGAGGGTCTACATAACAATATGAAACTCGTGTATACGACACTTCTCATTCTCATACTTACTTCCTCGAAACCTAGCTCAAATCGATAGTTGATCTCAAAGGATTCACAATTGAACTCAAAGACTTCTTGTACTCTACTCTTAACTCTCCCTTGAATGTGAATTATGGATTCAAGAGTTATGGTTCATGATATAAAGGATCTCATAATGAAAAAGTAGACTCATGAATACATTCTCCTCACTCTCATACTCACTTGCTCGAGTCTTAAAACAAGTCATTAGAAATTGTAAAAGACTCCTAAAAAAAAGACCCAAAGAGACTTTCTCAAAATTTTCAAAAGAACTCTCAAGACTTGACCCTCAACTCTACCTTTAATTTAATTTATGAATTCAAGGTTGTTATTTGCGATAGGAAAGATCTCGTGATGTTTATGAGTGTTTTTAGATAGTCAAACATGAAGAATGATCAAAAAATCACTATCTGGAAGCAAGTCCGCAATGCAGAGATGCATTTTAATATTTGGTCACGAAATAAATTTTGAGGCAGAGAGGTCCATGACCTCTCCGCGATGCGGAGAAAATTTTTTTTCATAGGGAGGGCAGGTCCGCAATGTGGAGTGAAGTGCCAGATTCACCTGACTTTTTCCTTTTTCGTTTTCTAACCCTAATTCACCTAAATTCGATTCTTTTCTCAATTTCCCTTTAGATTCAGATACCCAATACATGTACACAAGAATCTAATCAAAAACAACTCTAAAATAGACACAATTTCCTCAAGAACTCATCAATCTCATGTAAACTCAAGAATAAAAGCCAATTTCAATAACATAATTCAAGAGCACTAAACTTTCAACTGAATTTCGCTGAAATTAACATGATTGGCGTGTGGGTTAATAAACCCAACACTATGGAAGCTTACATACCTCTTAGGTATCAAACCCATGGCGAAAATCCGCAACAAAACTCAAGAACCTCGACGAACGCCTTGATCCTTTCCTCTTTTTTTCCTCTTTTCTCTTCTTTTCTCTACTTGAACTCTCAACTAAAACCCTAATCGGATATTAGGATTATAAAACTGAACCTAATCAGATTAGACCTCTAAAACCTTACTAAAAACTAGTTAAATCTGATTGGGTAAGGAAAAGTGCAAAATACCCCTCACTATTTTCTGGTAACTTTACTTAACTGGATAGTCTGACTTCAAAAGGGCATATCTCACTCATCCGAACTTGAAACTTAGAAAACTCGGTGGTAGTGGAAAGATAATTCAAATACCTTTCATTTGATATCTTATATCCAACCTAAATCATCCTTTACTGAAGGTTATGGACATTTGAAGTTGACCCAAAACTTAAAGGAACTTAGGAATGACTTGAATGAACTCGCTTTAGTTCTTCTTGGAACTCAAGATGCTACATCTAGTGACCTTAATACTTAGGAAAATTTTAATTTCCTTGGTAAAAAAATAATCACTACGAAGAACGGTTCAAGTCTTAGTTCGAAAATTTTCTAGAGTGTTACAATATCTCCCCTTTAGGATCATTCGTTCTCGAATGACGACTGGACTGGGTATGGAATGAGGTTACTTTTACTAAGGTCTGAGTATAATGGTATATTCAAGCTTAACCCAAATTCTTAAGTTCGGGTTCTATACCTCTCTCTAGGGAATCTTATCCCAAGACTATTACTCTTTTCCACCACATTGGGATCATATCAAGAACCACCTAATGTTTAACAACACCATATTCAAGCTTAGTACTCTAACAACTCCATGGACTCCTAGTAACCAACTCCTTCGGAACTAACAAAGGGCTCTCATTTAACTATTTCTCATAGTAAAAACCTCATCGTCCTTTTCCTTCTCATTTATAACCTTAGATGGAATTATCACACCATCACTATCACGATAAGAACATCAACTTCCTCTTTCTAACATCACGCCATTACTAAAAGGGCCTCCGAAAGGATATCTCCCATACTCCTTGGAACTCATTACTATCTTACTCTCAAATACTTGACTTGATTTCTCATCTTATCACCTCCCCCTTAAGTCTAAAGCTAACACTTGAAAGGTATGGACCTATTCCACATTGACAACTCAATTATGCTATCTAGGCACACATGGAAAACTATAACTTAATTAGAATCTCATCTGGTAACATACCATCTCGGCACACCTCTTAATGCTCTTGTGACTTAGCCACACTTTACTGCCCTTATCTAAACGTTAGGGTCTCTCATTTGAACAACTCATATTTATTGCAGCTAATCACCTCGATTCCTCACCTACTCTATATCAAGTCTTCTAGATCAAATCTCAAGACTAACATCATCACTCTGTTATTTCCATTCTTTTGATCGTGACACTTATCTCAAATTCAAGCTTAATATTTGTTACTAAACCCGAATATCAATATGATTGCTCGCCTAATATACTAACTTACAACTACTAGATACAAAGTTAATAGTCATTCTCCCACTAAAAATTCATGACAAATAGTCAATCCTTACCTCTTAGTCTTCATACTTACAATTTACTATCACATTTCCTTTCACAACTTGAGTATTATTCACCCATTCACTATACATCAATGCCTAATTAGTTCTATAACACTTTGAATATTATGGGCTCTCCCTCAAAATCATAAGCCTAGCTTAGATCTATCACCTCATGAATACTCCTGCTCTTCTATTCAACACTTACACTTGGTTATTACCTACATAATGACACTTCATCACAAGCTCTTTTCTAGCTACAACACACTCTACTTCCTATGATGGAATCTTCACAACTCATCACTTCTTAGTCCACCCATAAGGTAAAACTCCTCATTACTAAATTACTAGGTGCATGACTATAGTAACGTATCTTTCCTCATCACTATCTTCCTTTCTAGGATTACTAAACCTCTGCATACTTTCCTCTAACTCTGGATCTTTCACTACTACTGCTCATGATCTCATAACTCATGCTACCTTTTAGGGTGAAAATCTTACCCAAGCTCTAAACATACTTCTTAAAAAGGATCTCAGCTGAAATAAGGCTTAAGGAAAAGAGTACAACTCACTTTTAGCCCAAACGCACGATTCATATGAACATGAGATCATTTCTCTGAAACTCAACACTTAACTCACTCATGGGTTTCTCTCAAGCCCCTCTGAAGTCTCATGACTTCCTCAAAACTCTTGCTAAGAACAACTTATCGATAAATGACTGACTTTTCTATTTAACCACCTCTAGTATGATGGGTAGTCGAATGGACCTGAGAAACACACGAGTACGAATAAATCTCTATGACATAGCTCTATTGCACGATTAAGAGTATGAAAGAAGGAAACTTTTCTTAAATGTATGTAGTCCCTCATTTATAGAAGTGGGGCCCTCACAACCATAAACAAGATCCTATTGACACGCCTTCATACACCCCCTAGGACACTTAAACTTTCTGCTCTGATACCATGTTTGTCATGACCCAGCCTACACCCTGGACGTGGCCGGCACTCGAGAACCATCGTTGGACCCCAAGCGAACCCTCTTCCTAGCTGACTACAAGCAGAAGACTAACTCAAGCATACAAAGCTTAAAACAGAATAAAATTTATGAAACTCAAGTATAAAGCTTTAACTCAAATGATTTACTCAGAATATAAATAGTATTCAACTAGCCAAAAATAGGCAACTCAAGTCTTTAAAACATTTAAGAAAATAAATTAACAAACTTTTGAAACTCTATTGTTTATCTATGAAGCCTCTAACTGACAAAGATGGAAGTCGGGACAAGTCCCACAACATCCTAACAACTAAGATAACTAAAACTACAAGTGGAACCCTCCGGAAGAAATGAGACTCACCATAGCTAACTCGAACTGCATGTGGTATCAACGAAGCGTCTGTTGATGATCTTGAGTACCTGTATATATCATGAAAAGATGCAGGCTAAACGGCTCAATACATGAAATGTGCGAGCATGTAAGGGGAATTCTAAAGCATAACATAGGCTTGAACTAATTGAAAAGAAACATAGTTACTTCTTCTTAACTCACTCAACCCAACTCAAAGAAATATACTTCAACTCAACTCAAAGAAAATAGGGCTCAACTCAATGATAAGATAATCAACTCAGTGAAATAAGGCTCAACTCAATAACAAAATATTCAACTCAGAGAAATAAGGCTCAATTCAATAATAGGATATTCAACATAGTGAAATAAGGCTCAACTCAATAATAGGATATTCAACTCAGTGAAATAAGGCTCAACTAAATAATGAGACACTCGACTCTGGATACTCAACTCTGGATACTCAACTCAATATAAAGCAATAATAAGAGATGCACTATATGGGAAGCTTTTAAAACTGTAGAAAGCAACTAAATGTATTTAAGAATACAATATACTCAGTTTGTATGCAAGGATACAATATAAATTATGTTTGTATATCAAAATACAAAATAAACTCTGTTTGTATAAGAACATAAAATATCTCTGTGGAAATTTCTCTAACCAACAACCATCACTTATAAGCTATGTGATGATACAGCATTTTGCCTCACGCTGCCAAGGACGTCTTATTCCTTGCAAGGGGTATAGAACCTAACTACTAAGTGGATCCACTAGTCTATGCTAAAAGCAATAAGGAATCATCTAAAAAGTATGACCGTTTCTAACCATGATGGCTACATGGTTTATGGGGGATGTGAGTTATCTGAATTCTGTCCCATATCGGTGCTCAATACTACTCCTAAAATATACTAGCTCATATGCTTAAACACATAACTCTTCTGTGGTTTGAGATTATTACTCAAAGATCTTTCTAGTAAAAGAGATGGTACTAAAACTACTCAAAACTCTTTTTGAAATCGGTGTTTCCTCTCATCTTAAATGTGAAAACATTTAGTCTTTGGAATACTTAGTTCCCATTTATCATTTAAATAAAATGAATTCAACTTTACTCTTACTCAACTCATGCTTGAAAACTCTTTCTCAAAAATATATCAAAATTCATATTTTAATATGATAATTCATGATTCGGGAAGTCATATTGCATAAACATTGATGGTATGTCTAGATACCATGCTGCTCATACATTGATGGCATACTCGATTGTCATACTAATCATGTTTTCGAAAACTCTTTTCTCAAAACTAATATTTACTTTCTCAAATCTCAGTTTAAGAACTCAAGTGTTGGCTTTAAAAAGCTTTTCAAAATTTATAACTCAAATCATAGGGTTCATGTGGAATTATGAACATGAACGACTTAATTCGAGGTTTTCAATAACCATACATAGAACTCAAATACTCAATGACACTACTCATCTCAAAATGCTCGACTTAGAGGGTTCATACAGAATTATGGGCAAGAACAACTCAACTCAAAGACTTCATGGGTAACATGAAGTAGTCCCATGATTAGGAATATAATCTCAAAAGGATTATGAACTCAATACTCAAGACTTAGAACTTGAAGATACTAATCCTCTCAAAGATGCTCAAATTATAAAGTTCATGCGGAATTATGAGCATGAACGACTCGACTAGAGGGTCTACATAATAATGTGCAACTCGTGTATACAACTCTTATCATTCTTATACATACTTCCTCAAAACTTACCTCAAATCGATAGTTGATCTCAAAGGATTCACAATTGAACTCAAAGACTTTCTTGAACTTTACCCTTAAGTCTCCCTTGAATGTGAATTATGGATTCAAGAGTTATGGTTCATGATATGAAGAATCTCGTGATGACAACGTAGACTTATGAGTACATTCTCCTCATTCTCATACTCACTTGCTCGAGCCTTGAAACTAGTCATTAGAAATTGTAGAAGACTTCTAAAAAAAAACACTCAAAGAGACTTTCTCAAAATATTTGAAAGAACTCTCAAGACTTGACTCTCAACTCTACCTTGAATTTGATTTTTGAATTCAAGTTTTTAATTTGTGATAGGAAAGATCTTGTGATGTTTAGGAGTGTTTTTAGATAGTTAAACATGAAAAATGAACAAGAAATCACTGTCCGGAAGCAAGTTCGTGACGCGGAGATGCATTTTAATATTTGGTCGCGAAATAAATTTTGAGGCAGAGGGGTCCGTAAACCCTCCATGATGCGGAGAAATATTTTGTGCATAGGGAGGGCAGGTCTGTGGCGCGAAGTGAAGTGCCAGATTCACCTGACTTTTTCCTTCTTCGTTTTCTAACTCCAATTCGCCTAAATTCGACTATTTTCTCAATTTCTCTTTAGATTCAGATACTCAATACATATAAACAATAATATAATCAAACACAACTCTAAAATCAACACGATTTCCTCAAGAACTCATCAATCTCATATAAACTCAAGACCGAAATCCAATTTCAAGAACACCAAACTTTCAACTTTCTAGAATGAATTTCACTGAAATTAACATTATTGGCGTGTGGGTGAATAATTCCAACACTATGGAATCTTACATACCTCTTAGGGGTCAAACCCATGGCGAAAATCCGCAACAAAACTCAAGAACCTCGACGAACGCCCTGATCCTTTCCTCTTTTCTCCTCTTTTATCTTATTTTCTCTTGTTGAACTCTCAATTAAGACCCTAGGCGTACATTAGGATTATAAAACTGAACATAATCATATTAGACCCCTAAAACCTTACTAAAAATGAATTAAATCTGATTGGGTAAGGAAAAGACCAAAATACCCCTCACTATTTTCGGGTAACTTTCCTTAACTGGACAGCCTAACTTCAGAAGGGCATATCTCACTCATCCGAACTCAAAACTTAGCAAACATGGTGGTACTGGAAATATAATTCAAATACCTTTCATTTGATGTCTTATAGCCCGTCTAACTCATCTTTTACGAAGGTTATGGTCGTTTGAAGTTGACCCAAAACTCAAAGGAACTTAGGAATGACTTTAATGAACTCGTTTTAGTTCTTCTTAGAACTCAAGGTGTTATATCTAGTGATATTAATACTTAGGAAAATTTTAAATTCCTTGGTAAAAACTTACTCACTATGAAGAACGGTTCGAGTCTTAGTTCAAAAAATTTCTGGGGTGTTACACTACTTGGGGGAAAACCCAACTATCCATACTACGACATGACACCGCCCCAACCTCAATGACAATACATTTGACCACCTTTCTAAATAACAATGACAACACTGATACCCTTGGTCCACACTTACTATACCACATCCCGATTTAGGCTCGACTACTCACAGTTCATTGGTTATGAGATATACTCAACTACTTTAAGACACCGCGAGCACACATATAAGAACATAATGGAAAATCCAGTTATCATTTTAGGAACCATATTTAATGTCACGCCCCGAGCAACCCCCGAGACTCGGACACGGGACCTAGGACCACAAGTGATCCCAAGCTAACCTTGCAGGCATGATCTTGAGCATTCTAAAGATAATAAGTTGATGCGGAAGCTAAATCATAAATAAAATGAAAAGATGGGGAATACCCATATACTATAACTAAGATAAATGATAACTGATGAGTTTAATACAAAGAAGATATTAACTCAATACCAAGATGAATCTAACTATGTCTAAAATAAGCCTCTAAACTGACTAGAAATGTTGGGACATGCCCCAACTAGGTCTAGCAAAACTGAAACTAAAGACTAAAAGCGATAAAGATAAACATGTCACTAGTCCTCGAAGAATGAGGTCTCACCATTCATGTAGCTGAACTGAAGATCGAGAATCGGTCTAAGCGTGATCTGGATGCTGAGAACCTGAACCTACATCACGAGAAGATGTAGCGCACGTATGCGTCAGTACTTGAAAGGTATCGAGCATGCAGGATAGAGTAAAGTTGAAATAACATATAACTAAACACAGAAATAAAGTAATGAAATAATCTGAACATGATATAGATACTGAAAATAATGAATACTAAGCTAGATGATGCAATGAAAAAATTTATAACATGCTGAGACTAAATACTGCCTGTACTGAAATATGGTAAATGCAATAGAGTCTGACTGAACTGTGGGAGCTACTAATAACCGACATAAAACCACATGAGCTAAATGTGGAGTCCAATGTACACGCCTCATCGAGAGGACCCAATACACCCGGCCAAAGGTGTAGAGGCATGCTGGCGTGATCACTAAACTGATGTTGCCCACAGAGGGGACTTACACCTACGTGGCTCGTAGTTCTGGGACTATATGGGTATACTGAACCCTAGTCCAACTCGATATTATGCTACTCCCAATGAATTAAGTAGTTAACTGGTTATGACTGAATTTCTGTAAAATACTGGATAGCTCAAAATAGAACATGCAAGCTGAGAATGCAATGATTAATCTGATAATGATGCATTAATAACCGAGGCATGTATAACTGAATAACTAAGATATCTGACCTATTATGTCTAATTCAAGAACTAAAGAAATACATAGCTAGGGTTCTGAAATTCATGTAATAAACTGAGCAATAACATGATAATCTGATTTGGAATATTTAAATAATTAATTCGTGATGATCTGTTCAAATTCTAGAAACCCTAGGTCTGTTCATAATCATGAAATCAAGAATCTAACTGAATTCTAGGGACCCAATGGGGGAAAGGAACCCACTAGTAAAATCCCACATACCTGGTGACGAATTCCTCGGAGAAATCCTTTGATTTCTAGGCTGGAACTTAAGAAATCTTGTTGCGTTCTTGAACTAGGGTTCTTGACCTTTTTCTCCTCTGTTGCCTATAATTTTCTAAGTTTTGATTAATGATTTTGACTTGGAAAAGTTCTAGTTATGTTTCTAGGCTTAAACTGACTAAAACGTCATGATTTAGGATCTAAACAATGTACCTTAGGGGTTAAACAAAATAGGAAAAGACCAAAAGACCCTTGAATTAACTGTTGTCGGAGTGATTGACGAACGGGACTGACGGTCCGTCGATTGGGGTCGCTAATCAAATCTGCCCGATAGTGCTTCACTAAAACGAACTTAACTTTTTACTCGGAGGTCAGCTTTTAGCAAACTCGGTGGCGTTGAAAAGAAGATTCAATTAGCTGTCATATCATAGGTCATGGGACACATAATTCCTTTTGTGCTAAGAGTTATGACCATTTAAAGTTGACCCAATCACAATTTTCATCTAACTGACTGTTGACCCTCACTTACGGTCAGACCTATGGACCGTGCTTCGAATGACGGTCCATGCTGGTCAACCGTCAATGGGGACTGAAGCTGGGCTTTAGGGGCATCGATCCACAGTCCATGACATGACCTACGGACCGTAGGTCCGACCGTGGGTCGACACTTGACCGAATTTTTGGTTGAGTTTTGGGAAAGTTTGCTGACACGAATCACGGACCTGCAGGACGTACCGTGGGTCCTCCTACGGTCCGTGGATGGTGCCGTGAGTGCCACCTACAACACCAAAAATCTGCAATCTGGTCTATTTTCGGATATGGGGTGTTACATTATCTCCCCATTGGGACCATTCGTCCTCGAATGAAGACTAAACTAGTTGAAAAGGAGGGAGGGGGCTGCAATCCCTACCACTAATCACTGAGAACTAAATTTCTGACTGAATTGAGTTCCAAGGAGATGCAAATACGCTGAAAATGCAAGTACAAACTGAAGGAACATGATTCTAAGATTGAATTTATGCATGAATGACTGAAAAATTGATGAGGAACTATTACCTCAAGCTGGAATGGAATCAAAAGGAAAGAGGTGAGGATACTTGGACTTCATGACTGTTTCTGCTTCCTAAGTAGCTCACTCTACGGACTGATTCCTCCACCAAACCTTGACGGAAGCGACTTCTTTGTTTCTCAACCTTCTAAATTGACGATCGAGAATTTCAACTGGTACATCCTCATAAGAAAGGCTATCTTTTACAGCCACAGTCTCTAATGGCACTATGGATGTTGGATCACCCACACACTTCTTCAAAAGTGAAATGTGAAAGACTGGATGCACTGCTGCCAAATCTGCTGGCAACTCTAACTCATAAGCCACTCTACCAATCCTTTTCAAGATCCGGTAAGGGCCTACATATCTGGGACTGAGCTTCCCTTTCTTGCTAAATCTCATCACCCCTTTCATAGGTGACACTTTTAGGAAAACCCAATCATCAACTTGGAACTCTAGTTCCTTTCTTCTCACATCTGCATAAGATTTCTGGTGACTCTGGGCAATCTTAAGTCTATCTTTAATGAGTTGCACTTTCTCCATAGCATCGAGGACTGAATCTGGTCCTACCAAGGCTGCTTCAGCTACTTCAAATCAACCAACTGGAGATCCACATCTACGCCCATACAATGCCTCATAAGGGGCCATCTGAATGCTGGAATGGTAACTATTGTTGTAGGCAAACTCAATAAGAGAAAGGTGATCATCCCAACTACCCTTGAAGTCGATCACACAAGCTCTCAGCATTTCCTCTAAGGTCTGAATGGTACGCTTTGCCTGACCATCCGCCTGTGGATGAAATACTGTGCTAAGGTTAACCTGAGTACCAAGACCCTTCTGAAATGACCCTCAGAAATGAGAGGTAAACTGAGGACCTCTATTTGAGATGATAGACAAAGGAACCCCATGCAACCTCACAATCTCATTAATGTAAAGCTTGGCGTAATCCTCCATTGAATCTGTAGTCTTAACCGCCAAAAAGCGAGAAGATTTAGTAACCCTATCAACAATCACCCAAATGGAGTCATATTGTCTGAGAGTGCGAGGTAAACTTGTGATGAAGTCCAATTTGATCACTTCCCACTTCCAAGTAGGAATGTCAATCTCTTGAGTCATACCTCCTGGTTTCTGATGTTCTACCTTGACTTGCCGGCAATTGGGGCACTTAGCCACAAAATTTGCTATAACTCTTTTCATACCATTCCACCATTAGACTTCCCGCAGATCACGGTACATCTTAGTAGCACCTAGATGAATAGAATATATAGAATTGTGGGCTTCTGCGAGAATATGTTGTCTCAATTCACCCACATCAGGAACACACAATCTACCCTGATAGCGAAGTACACCATCTCTCCCTTGGGAGAAAACCTCCACTCTCTGATGATGGACTGCACCCTTAAGCTCAAGCAAGATTGGATCACTATCTTGCTTTTCCTTAACCTCTACTACCAAAGAAGATTCTGCCCCATTTTGAACCGTTACACCACCATCTGATATGCTCATAAGACGAACTCCTAGGCGAGCAAATCTGTGAACATCCTTTGCTAGCTTTCTTCTTTCTTCCTCAATATGTGCTACACTACCCATGGATAATCTGCTAAGAGCATCTGCTACTACATTTACCTTACCCAGATGGTAATGCACACTCATATCATAATCTTTAAGGAACTCAAGCCACCTTCTCTAGCGAAGATTCAACTCTTTCTGGGTGAATACATACTAGAGGCTCTTATGGTCTGTGAACACATCTACATGAACACCATACAAGTAGTGTCTCAAAATCTTGAGTGCAAACACCACTGCTGCAAGCTCGAGGTCATGAGTTGGATAATTCATCTCATGTACCTTAAGTTGTCTAGAAGCATAAGTTATAACCTTACCTCGCTGCATCAACACACAACCTAGGCCGACTCTGGATGCATCACAATAGATCACATAACCATCTGAACCCTCTGGTAGAGTCAAGACAGGAGTTGTAGTCAACCTAGTTTTCAATTCTGCGAAGCTTTTCTCACAATCATCTGACCACTGAAACTTAACCTTTTTCTTAGTCAACCTAGTCAATGGTGAGGCTATGGATGAAAATCCTACCACAAACCTTCTGTAATAACCTGCTAGACCCAAGAAACTTCTGATATCTGTAGCAGAGGTAGGTCTGGGCCATTGTTTCACTGCTTCTATCTTCTGGGAATGTACTCGAATTCCTTCACTAGACACAATATGCCCAAGGAAGGCAACTGATTGTAACCAAAACTCACACTTGTTAATTTTGAAAATAACTGGCGATCTTTGAGAGTTTGCAGAACAACTCTCAAATGACTCGCATGTTCTTCCTCATTCTTAGAGTAAATGAGGATGTCAACAATAAAGATGATAACGAACAAGTCTAAGTACTGCTTGAACACTCTGTTAATCAAATCCATGAAAGCTGCAGAAGCATTGGTTAGTCAAAATGACATAACTACAAATTTGTAATGACCATATCAAGTTCTGAAGGCTGTCTTCGGAATGTCACTATCTCTGACTCTAAGCTGATGATAACCTGATCTGAGGTCTATCTTTGAGAAATGACTAGCGCCCTAAACTTGGTCGAACAAGTCATCAATCATGGGAATAGGGTACTTATTCTTGATTGTGACCTTGTTCAACTGCCTGTAGTCAATGCACATTCTGAGAGAACCATCTTTCTTCTTCACGATCAACACTGGTGCACCCCATGGAGAAATACTAAGTCTGATGAAGCCCTTATCTAGAAGGTCTTTCAACTGCTCTTTCAATTCCTTAAGCTCAGTTGGAGCCATTCTTTAAGGAGGAATAGAGATAGGTTGGGTATCTGGAAGGAGATCAATTCCAAAGTCGATTTCCCTTTCGAGAGAAACTCCGGGAAGATCACTGGAAACACTTCTGGAAACTCATTGACTACAGGACTGACTCAAGAGTTGGGGATTCGGAACTAGAATCCTTAACCCAAACTAGATGATAGAGATAACCCTTAGATATCATCTTTCTGGCCTTAAGGTAAGAAATAAATCGCTTCATAGGCGCTAAGCTACAACCCTTCCATTCTAGGATTGGTTCGTCTAGAAACTGAAAACGAACAATCCCAGTTCTACAATTGACTGAGGCAAAACAAGAATGTAACCAATCCATGCCTAGAATGATATCGAATTCTACCATTTCTAACTCTACAAGATCTGCTGAGGTGACTTTCTAGGAAACTGTGACAGGGCAATTTGTGTATACCCGTCTAGCTATAACTGAGTCACCAACTGGAGTAGAGACTGAGAAGGGTTCTGAAAGAGTTTTTGGGCTAATACTGAATTGGACAGCTATGTAAAGAGCTACAAAAGACAAAGTAGCCCCTGGATCTAATAAAGCATAAACATCAAGATCAAAGACTCGTAATGTACAAGTGACTACATCAGGAGAATCTTCCTGATCTTGACGAGCCTGAAGAGCATAGAGCCTATTTTGGCGCTGTCCGCCACCAGTACCAGAAGAGTTACCCTGCTGAGTCGGGCGACCTGCTGGTGCTGCTGAAGTTGTAGACTGAGCTCTACCATTATTTCCTCCTTGACTTTGTCTAGAAGGACAATCCTTCAATCTATGACCAGACTGACCACACCCAAAGCATCATTCCTTAGCTGCAAGGCACTCTCCCGGATGGTTCTTACTACATTTCGGGCAAGTTGGGTAGGTTTTGGTGCCTGAAACACTACCTTGAGACTTAGAGCCTGACGCCCTACCTTTCAGATCGTTACGGAACCTGGGGGATAGAACACTAGCTGATGAAGGTGCTGGAGTCGAAGACTTCTGCTGAAACTGCGAGCGATTTCCACCACCCGATTTCTGTTGGGAATACTCGTAGTTACCTGTTCTTGCTTTCTTAGTCTCTTTAGCCTGTTCCCTAAGCTTATCACCCTCAACCTGCTGATCATGAGTCATGAGCCTAGAGATGTTCATGTCTCGCAAGAACATAGCATTCATTCACTCGGTCTTCACTAAGTTTGACACTCCATACAGAAACTTATTCATCTAAGCCCTGGAATCAGCAACCATGTGAGGAGCATACCTAGAGAGTTGGTTAAAATTGAGCCCATACTCTTGGACAATCGTGTTACCCTGCCTCAAGTTCATAAATTCCTGGGCCCTTGCTTCTCTCAACTCTATGGGGAAAAACATGTCCAAAAAGGTTTCGCTGAAACAATCCCAAGTAATAGGAGTTGCATTTGTACCCATGTTCTCCTTCCACTGAGTATACTAGATATGAGCTACATCTTTCAATTGGTAAGATGCTAACTCAACCCGATCATTCCCAGTGACCTGCATCACCTCAAAGATCTTCTTGATCTCATCCAAGAAATTCTGGGGATCTTCACCAATCTGCGATCCTAAGAACTCAGGCAGATTCATCCTATCAAAGTCACAGACCCTTGCTACTACTGATCCACCATTTGCATTCACAGGAGCTTGAACCCGCTGATTGTTCTGGTTAGCGACACTCTAAGCCAACATCTGAATGGCATTCCTGAATTCATCATTCGACAATTCATGATCAGGGACTGGAGGAACTGCGTTTGCGTTCCCGGCAATCACATTTTTGGCATAAGCTCTACGAGGAGGCATGATCATTGAAATGTAGAACGTCGAGTCAGAACGGAATTAGATCATACCTTACGCACGATAAGAGTAACAAGAAAATGAAAATTTCCAAAAACACTTGGTAGCCTCCCCCTCATTAGATGTGGTGCGCACTACACATCCATGAAAAGGACTATACCTAATGCGGCTTTTCAGACATCCTAGGACACTTAAGCCTAATGCTCTGGTACCAAGTTTGTCACTCCCCGAGCTACCCCCGAGATGCGGACACGGGACGTATGATCACAAGTGATCCCAAGCTACCCTTTCTGGCAAGATCTTGAGCATACTAAAGATAATAAACTGATGTGGAAGCTAAATCATAAATAAAATGAAAAGATGGGGAATACCCATATACTATAACTAAGATAAATGTTAACTGATGAGTTTAATAGAAAGAAGATATTAACTCAATACCAAGATGAATCTAACTATGTCTGAAATAAGCCTCTAAACTGACTAGAAATGTTGGGACATGCCCCAACTAGGTCTAGCAAAACTGAAACTAAAGACTAAAAGCGATAAAGATAAACATGTCACTAGTCCTCGAAGAATGAGGACTCACCACT